>QEPC01005822.1:20077-39960 GCA_003113815.1 Sphenodon punctatus | reverse complement strand
CAGTGGGTGCACCAGTTGGATCATGCCCAGGTGGACTGGGGGAGTCGGGTCCGGGTTCGCTGTCCCACTGAGGGCGCAAATCCCCCCCCCAACACCCTGTAGCCACTCTGCTTCTATGTTTGTTTATTTACTTGAGCCTGTTGCTCTTGGTGATTTTTCATTGAAGTGTTGTCTGCATTGCTCCCCCCTGGTCTCTGTGTTCTCCTTTCCTCTGGTGTTCCCCTCTGTGTGGGCTGTGTCTGGTTCGGGAGGGATGGTTGCTTGGCAGGGCATGGACCTGTATATGTGTGTTCCTCCCTCCCCGTGGTTGTCCTTTGTATCTGGGTGTTCTCTGTGTGTCCCCTGTCCTCTTGGTCTTTCTGCCACCACTGTTTATGTGGGGTCCCAAGGCCCTGGTGTCCTGTCCCCTCTTCCCTGTTGTTTGGGCAGGTGTGTATGCTGAGAAGGGGGGCTGTCTTTCCTCAGGGACCTTGGTGCATCTGGCCTCCCCCTTCCCTTGCATGGTGTGAGGTTCTGCCTGAGCCCTGTGCATCCCTGCCCTGTGCATTGTGCATTACTGCAGCATTGCAGTCGAGTTGTCACTGTTGGACAGCGTTTCTCCTCTCTGTGCCCTTTGACCCTGCCTCCTGTGTGTGCTCTGGCACCTGTCACTATCACCTCTGTGGCCCTTTTCCGTGCATGGTGGTTTTGGTTTGAGGAGTGCTGTGGGCGGTGGTCCTAGCCAAGGGGTGGCTGGTGTGGCCCCCACCCATTACGGGGCTTGCCTTTTGGTTATGGCCACTGTGTTGTCTCCCACTCCCACCCATCTCCCTGCTCGGTTTTCCTGTGTGCTTGTGTGGACTGTGCTCGGGGTCTGGAGCTTTAGGGGTCTGTGGCGCTCGGCTGTCTGGCCGGAATCTTGGGACTTGACTGGTGCTGATTCTTTGTATATCTTGACTTTCCAGCTCCCTCATCCCCCACTCAGAGTCTGGCAGTGTAGGGGCAGTGCTATGTGCCGTGGCTTCCTTTGCCCTCGCTCAGTCATGTTACAAAGTCACTCGACTGGGTGTGGTTTCCCCCCCGCTCGGTGTACGGGCTGTCCATGTGAATGTTATGGGTGTGTGCTCAATGTGGCCCTGGGTGGGTGCTGGGCCCTCCCTAGACTTCCCACAACCCCCCACAGTGGTGTCCATGTGAACATCTCCCTGCTCAGCACTGGTAGGTGTGTGGTGGGTGTGCTCACCCACCCACCTCCACCCACCAGGCCCACAGCAACGTCCATGTAAAAAGGACCTTGGTTTTACTGAGTCCTGAGTGACTGAAGAATTGGCCTTGTGCTCGGGTAAATCCTTGGATGGGCAACATGCAGGGCTTTTCCTGCAACAAATGGGGCTTTTCCTGGTCCTATATAAGGGAACTCAGAAAATACTCTGTACTCAGTTTTATTTTACCAAGTATTTTACCAGGTACCGGGTATTGATTATTTGGCCGTTATTGAGGACTGGCTGAACATTCGGAGCCGATCCTCAGAAACTTGGAAATACTCACATTTTTTAAAAAAAAAAATATTATTTGGTGCAGCCCTAGTCCAGAACTAGCCTATAGTAGAGAGGTTTCTCGTGCCTATGCTAGGCACTGGAAAAATATGGGCATTTTTACACCAACACTTATCCCAGGATTACATCATTATTCCCAGGATGACTTGCCTGTAAATGCAGCATTCAGTGATTATAATCCCGGGATCACTGAAAACCCCTGGGATTACAAACCCTTTTCAAAAAAGGTTTGTAATATCTGGTTATTAGCTAACCTTGGGATTAGGCCTATCTAAACCATTATCCCAGGATAGTCAGCTAACCTGGGATTAGTATCACAGAGTGTTATGGCAAGAGGTGACTTCCTCTCTATGCAGTTCTGCCTCTATGGTATCTAGTAGCACATGACTGTGGAGCAATCATATTACCTCTGTCATCCTTCAACAATGCATTGCAGAGTGTCACATTTAAATACCCGCAGAACAAAGGGATGACTTTCCATTTTCTTCAACTCAGAAATCAGAAAAATTAAGAAAATTAGACTCTCTTCATTTCCTGAAATCAGTGCACTGAGCACGGACAAAAAACACCACAGGATTGATATTAATCTCAGATACTCTCAAACCAGGATAAGAACAATGTGCTGTTCAAATGAACTATCCCGTGATGGATTCATCCTGGGATAGAAATGTCCGTGTGGAACACGTACCATTTGGAATCTTTGGATAACAATTCCAGGATAATTTTCTCCTAATCCCGAGATGAAGTGTCTGTGTAAAAGTGTCCTACATATGGAGATCCAATGTTTGGGCCCAATCTTAAAATTTTGCATGCACTCAACCACACATGCTGCACGCAAGTTGCGTGCATGCCACATTCCCTATAAAGGGGTTGCACGCATGTCGTGTATGCACACTTTGGTGCTGAATGTTTTGCAGAATCAGGTTGAATATTTTGAAGAGTTTACAATGTGATATTCCAGTCTTGCAGGTAAATGAATCTTTATGTCTGTTTCATGGTTTAAGATTCCCATTCTAGAACAAGAATCACAGATAAACTTTATCCCTGTGAGAATACAATTACAGAATAGTTAGACACTTTCCAGTTGAAACTACTTGGGATTTAAGTCCAAATGTAATTACTGAATCTGTAGTTTTCCCACAACACAATGGCTAATAGTCCTCTTGAGAACAGAATCATGATTTCTTTAATAAGTATGGGACTCAAGGCCTCTATTTTATGCTTATGCAAAAGATGATAGTTAACTGCAGAGTACTCTGCTGATACAATGCTGTAACATCATTTCACCACAAAGGAAAGAATGCTATCCATGGAATAAACAGCACTATTGTGACACAACCATGTAGAATTTTCTTCTGTAGAATTTCCTATATAAATACTCCTGCTTTTCTTAAGACATATATCATGGTCACTGTTGCAGGGTGTCTGGCAGTGCCGGCAAAGGACAAGCAGGTGCTAAGAATAAAGGAGGAGTACACCCCTCATATGCACTAAAAGGTGCAGGTGCTACTGAAATAAAGGACAGCACCCAAGGCCTATCAGGTGTGGCTGCCCTGATGACTGATGGGTATATAAGAGAAAAGTCTTCAGTCTAATGCTGGAGGAAGGAGCTATGCCGGCGAGCTCTGTGCAAAGGCAGGAATTGAAGCCCTTCCAAGTGAGGTGAATCCCCACTGGAAGTCCGGGCACTGGCTCCAGGCCTGCTGCTCAAGGGGACTGGAGAAGCAGATACGGAGACTTGGCTCAGGAGCATACTTTTTACCCATAAAGGCTCTCAAGTGGGAGATGACCATGCTTAGATCCTAAAAGGCTTTCCCCAAAAAGACTATTTGCAAGGCACTCATACAGTGGGATTTGCTATAAGAGACTCTTTGTGATTTGGGCTTGCTGTAGGGGAGATGGAGGCCAGATCTTAAAGACCAGACACACATCTTATAAAGGGACTCACCGCAGGATCTGGACCAACTATAAAAGACCTATGGCAGTGTGATTTCAGAATGGTGGGGCTTAAGAGCTGATATGATACTCCCCTGAAGAGTATCATAAGGGCCCATCCATGTGGGAGGCACCCTGCCCTGCTACTGTCAGAAGACAGTTTTAAAATATAGGCATGCTCATTAGGCTGTGGTTCTTTTTCTTTATTCCAAAAGCTTTTCAGAGAAGTTCTATTGATTTCTGTAGGACTGACCATGAAGAAATGTACCAGTCTATGGCCCTTTTCACACAGACACTCTAACATTGATAAAATGGGTGTCACATTTTATTATACATGTTGCAGGCCACCCATAGAGCACACCTGCAGCCCTGCAACATGTATAATATAATGTAACACTCATTTTATCAGTGTTAGAGTGTCTGTGTGAAAAGGGCCAATGTGATTAAAGGTGGCCTAACAACGGTCTTTAAACTGATGTTACAGGTCCAACATTTTGGATTTGGATTACAGAACAAGCCCCAGGTAATCCTTAATACTGATAACATCTTAACTTCTTTTATTGCTGGAACTGGATAGAGGAAAGTGTTTGGACTCAGTCCATATTTCATTTTTGAGAATTTGGACAATGAATGGCTTGTGTCAGAAAATATTATGAAGGTGGTTGTGAATTTGGGCAGGTGTATTAATGCCAATAGCTGTTTTTTAATATTGTCCATCCCAAAGGCTCACTTGCTCAAAGTGGTCATGAACTAGCTAGACAAGGCATTTTTTAAAAAGAGACTGCTATAACCTGTCATGCATTTTTAAAATGAGGGAAGCAATGAATGGGCTACATTCTGCTATTAGACAGTAAATGTTTGATACTCTTTAAGGGAGAAGAATTGGGAGAAAGGCAATAGGGAAAGGAACAAATGATTGTGATACATATTTAAATACAATATTAATCTTTTCTAGTATTCTGGATTTTATTTTATGTAAGGGGCACTCATTACCTCTGCAGGCATGGGCTCCATCAGAGGAGGGCCCCCGTGCAGTGGGGGCCCCAACCCTTGGTGCCCCCCCCTGCTGCGGCTCCTCCTGCACCTCCATTAGGCATGCCACGGACTCCGGGGGTTGCCGAGGCAAGACCACGCTACGACATCGCTACAGGGTCGCCTGCAGGTACAGCAGGGGGGTGGGACAGACGCTATAAACACCGACTCTGCATGGCACACAGCGCTGGCGATCAGAAGAGACTGGCCCCATCCTGAGAGTTGAGTACACTTGTGATCTTGTCCTGTTGTCCCGCTGGGTTCTTCCCTTCCCCTTGTTCATGTGAGAAACCTGATTGTGTGTTGGAGAGACAGCGTCTGGTGAGTGCCCCATTCCTATTGTAGCTTCCTGTAGAGTGTGTGCGACGTGCGTGCTTGTGGGAATGAGTGGACGAGCGGGTGTTGCCTCCCCTTCAGGGGGCTTCTCCCCCCACTCCTGGTCAGTGTGTGAGACCCCCCCACTTCCCCATGGGGTCTGGGCCCTTGTCCTTCCTGTCCACATGCCAAGCACCACCTTCCCCTTTTCCTGTGGCCTGCGTCCGGTGTGTATGGTGAATGGCAAGAGGGAATACTCCAGTGCAATCTGCTCGGCACCCTATGATGATAGAGACCTATACTCTTATAGAGTTCAGGGCCACCACTTTATCCTGACGGGCCTTTTCCCCCAGAAAACTGTCTCAAGGCACCTTGTGGAGTTACCCTCACCCCAAGGAGTCTGTTTGGGGTTCTTGTCCGTGTCTGGCTTCCCGTTTATTCTCCTCGAGTCATCTTTCTCCCTTCCCCGTGACAATATTACTGGCACTATAGTTGTCCCTCCTAGGACGGAGAGATGACAAACAATGGAGGTGACCAAGGAACTTGGAGACCTAGTGCGGGCGGTCCAGTCCCTGGCCTTGGAGTTATGGGACGTGAAGGCCAAACAGGCCAAGTTAGAGGCAGCGGTGATGGCCGGGCCATTGGGACCGGCCCCTGGCATTGCCCCTCCGCCTGCTGCGGCACCCCAGGCTTCCTTGGAATCTCAGGGAGCCAAGGCTGCACCCCCCTGGGAACCCAAGGGTCCCAAGTTAGACAAATTGGGGGGGGGGGGATCGCTGCTTGTTTCAGGAGTTCTTTGCCCTATGTGAACTAATGTTTACTGTGCAACCTACCACCGACTCCACAGACAACCTTAAGGTAGCCTTTATTATATGGAACCTGGGGGGAATAGCCTTGACTGGGCTACCACATTGTGGAAAGGGGAAAGTCCCTTATTATCTAATTATGCTGATTTTGTAAAAGAATTCTCTTTTTTGTTTGACCTCCCTCATTGGGTACGAGATGCAGAAATACAAATAATGACTCTCAAGCAAGGAAAGGGAAACCTGTTAGTCCATAGATGTTTATTGTGTCCAGCAGATTGCTCTAACACTCACAAAATAAAAACATTAAACAAAACAAACGTAGTCATAAAAACAGCAGCATAAAAATATGAAAGCCAAAAGCTAAAAAAACAAAGAACTCGGCCCCAGGAGGCTGTCAAAGCAGTTCATTAGAGGCTAGCCTAAACTGGTATTTGAAGCCCATTCATTCATTTAGCTGGTCTGATGCAATCCATATTCTTTCAATGCATCTGAGGAAGCAGACAAGAGCCTTAGTCCTGAGGGGATCAGTTACTTCTAGTAGGGAAATCAATTTATCCTCGACAGACAGTAAAGAGTTCGCAAACAGAGGAGTGATCCAGGTATCCCTTCGATCATTGTACCTTGGGCAATAAAATACAATATGACATAGGGTCTCAATTTCGCCCATAGGGTAAATGCATAGTCTATCCTGGTAGGAAACACCCTCTCTTCTTCCCTTTACTATCGCTGTTTCCAGAAGATTAAATCAAAAGAGAGTGATCAATCTCCTCAGCTTAGGGTCTGGAAGTTGCAGTGGAATACATTACACCCTGTTGGAAGCCTGTTGGAATACATTACACCCTTCCAACAACTGGCCTTGGAATTGCAGTGGTCAGCGGATGTGCTTAAGGTTCTATTTCGAAGGGGGTTAAGTGAGGACCTGAAGAACCAGTTGGCTTTCACGGCACTACCCGAGACATGGGAAAAAGTGGCGGCCCTCATGCTTCAGATAGATGACAGGTTGATAGAATGGCATAGAGAAAGATGACAAGAAAGCCGACTATACTGACTCAGACCTCCTCTGGCCCTCACTCCAGCGCCCGAGAAGTCCAAAACGGCAGATCCAGAACTGATGCAGCTTGGGGCTGCTCGAGGCCCCCTAACCATGAAAGAAAGAGACAGATGATGGAGATCCTCAGCTTGTTATTACTGTGGAGACCACTCCCATTTCATACAAGCATGCCTGTCCTTAACTACGCAACGCCAGGAAGCGGGAAACTCCCAAGGCCGAGGTGAGCAGGGGCCATCTTGGACCTGAAGCAAATTCCCTCAGCTTATTCCTCTCTGCAAACTCATCTCCAGGTGCCCTTAATGGTGACAGTTACATCGTGTCATTCCTTCGTCACCTGGGCCCTTGTCAACGCCAGAGCATCCAGTAACTTCATAGACACCAGTCTCATTCACTTGCAGGTGATCCGAACAGAGGCAAAGACCCGGCCGGAACCTGTCCATACCATCAATGGCTCCCTGCTGATTTCTGGCTCGATCATGACACAAATGTCGTTCTTGACATGCACAATCAGAACTCACCAGGAGGTCCTCACATTTGATGTCGTCTGTACCCCACTGTTTTTAGTTGTGCTAGGCCTACCTTGATTGCGGAAGCACGATTCCTGGATATTCTGGACCTGCAAGCAGTTCCAGCTGTCATCTGAGTATAGTGGACACACCTGTGGGGTACCTATACCCATGCCTACACCTGTCCAAAACGCAGCTGCAACGGCTCCTGGGCCCTCCACCATGATTTTTTCTCAGGCCCCACCAGAGCATCAAGAGTACAGCGATATGTTCAGTAAACAATGAGCGACCACCCTGCCACCTCATACACCTTACGACTGCCCCATTGGCCTCCAGCCAGGAATGGAGTCTCCTTTTGGGCATATTTATGCTCTGTCCATACCCGAGCGAGAAAAGTTCCATCTCTACCTTGACAAAGCCTTACAGAATGGCTTCATCTGCCACTCTTGCTCCCCTGTGGGGCACCCATCTTCTTTGTACCGAAGAAAGACAGAGGCTTCCGCCTTTATCACGCCCTCAACAGTGTTATGATTAAGAATCAGTACCCTTGCCTTTGATCCCAGAACTCTTGAATCGTTTGCAAGGGGCAACTATCTTTATAAAGCAAGACCTACGAGGCGCCTACAATCTAGTCTGGGTCCGGAAAGAAGATGAATGGAAAACCGCCTTCCAGACCCGTTATGGGCATTTTGAAATGCCTTGTTCATGTGAGAAGTCTGATTGTGTGTTGGAGAGACAGTATCTGGTGAGTGCCCCTATTCCTATTGTACCTTCCCGTAGAGTGTGTGTGTGCTTGTGGTAACGAGTGGACAAGCGAGTGTTGCCTCCCCTTCCAGGGGTTTCTCCCCCCACTCCTGGTCAGTGTGTGAGACCCTCCCCCCTTCCCCATGGGGTTTGGGTCCTTGTCCTTCCTGTCCACATGCTTGGCACCACCGTCCCCTTTTCCTGTGTTCTGTGTCCAGTGTGTATGGTGAACAGCAAGAGAGAATACTCCAGTGCAATCTGCTTGGCGTTCTATGATGATAGAGGCCTATACTCTTATAGAGTTCAGGGCCACCACTCTATCCTGACGTGGCCTTTTACCCCAGCAAGCCATCTCAAGGCACCTTGCGGAGTTACCCTTGCCCCAAGGAATCTGTTTCGGGTTCTTGTCCATGTCTGGATTTCCGTTTACCCCCCTCATGTCATCTTTCCCCCTTCCCCATGACATTGTACAATTTTGTCCTGGATGTATGCAAATATAACTATGAAATATATTGTTCATGTTACCATTTGCTATAATGGTCGACTGCAACAAACAAGGGACTGCAGACCCAGAAGTCAGTGCTCAAATCTGTGAGGTCCGGCATGTAGTCAGGGAAGGTTGTGTTGGTACTGGAAGATTCATGGACAGGCCAAATATGTAACAGAGGGTCAGGCAGAATTGAAGATCAAAGAGTCAATATATCAGGTGGTATGGGTGGAAGCCAAGCTGGATAGGAAAGTCTAGGGCAAAGGAAAGGAGATGAGGAGCAACAGGCCTGGTGAGTCCAGTTGTCCAGGCAGTTGATCCAACAGGAAGAGGTTACACAGGTAGTGGAAGCCCACCAGCTCTCTGCAGCCAGTCATGACCACTGTGCCTGTAGAGTTATGTTTTTTAGTTCCTCTGTTTATCTCAGCTGAACTGTGGTTCTGGGGGCATGTTCCTGAGGTCTGGGTTGAAGAATTGTGGTGCCTGACATTTGTCATGGATGAGACTGAAAGTTTATTCTTATGCATGGATAAGAAACCACTAAAACTGGTCCACTCCAGAAGGAGCTCTGGAAAGAATTGAGTCACAGTTCCTTTGCCCTCCCTGATTTATACTGAATAGGGGAAAGTGTTTGTGTTTATTACCAAAACCAGCAGGTATCCCTTACACAACAAAATGCTCAGGCAACTTTTATAACTTAACACTGCTTTTACTACAAAAATAAAGATCACAAAGGTCAGAGTTAACGTGAGGCCACACCTCGACTTTTCATTTCCCTGGTCTGTAGAGTTTAAGTCTCATTGTACTCCGAGTTCTGAAAAGGAAAGCAATTTATACTTCTTTGCCTTAACTATTCCCCTAAACCAAAGGTGCCCCCCCCCATGAGCCTGTCTTATGACTAGAGTCATCATATCATCTAAGCATTTCACAATCTTTTGAAGTGTGTTTAACCTCACAACAATTCATTGAGTCTTGCAAGTGCAAACCACTCTGTAACCACTGGACCCAGTAAAAGCTCTTGATTTTTTGTTTGTTTGTTGGGGCTGAGAACTGGAAGATGGGTTAGAGTAGAGCGCTTATTCTGATGCCAACACAGCAGTCCCATGCTGCTCTGACAGTCCTAGCAGGATCTCACCCAGGCTAACTCGCTGGCTGCTTTTAGACAGATGGCAACTCCAGTTGTGCCTGCTCCAGCCTGCTTCACCCCTGAGTTGCCTGGACCATGTAAAGGTGCCCCCACCAGATGTACAAGTGCAGCAGGCTGTGTCAGCTCTGGGGCAGCCCTGCTGATGGTGCTCCAGGACCTCCCCGAGCATGCTATGCAGAGTGCGCCAGCCAAACCCGGGCCACCAGCCAGAAGTGGAGCTTCTGTCCTTCTGTTGGGTGGGCCCATGCTGCAGCTCCACGCATGGCTGGCCATTGCCCCAGTCAGCAGCATGGAGTTGTAGCTGCCAGCCTAGAGTGTTGGCTAAACAGCTGCAACTCTATGGTGCCAGTGGAGGGTGCACCATATGGGTGGACCATGGCCAGGGGAAACCACCAGGTCCATTTAAAGTGAACCCAGGCAGACTGGAAGTGGGTGAATGTGTGGGTGCACTCCTGGAGCAGTGTTGGGAGCAGCCAGGCTCTCCAGCCATCTGAGGACACCCACTGTGTCTGTTCAGGGAGCTGCCTGGGCTTCAGCACATCTGGCAGCACCTTCTGAAAGCTGTCCCTTGGACTGTGTTACAGTAGTTCCAGCAGGTGATCTGGTTGCAAGTAAGCCTTGCACAGACATTGGAAAGTGGCTCTCCTATATCTCCTCAGTGCTCACTGAGACTACTGTAAATCAGCTTTATAGACAGCTGACATGTGGCTGGTAGCCTGCTTGGGTGTGGGGCTGCTGAAAGTTCACATTAGTGCTCAGCAGGTATAGTATCTTATGTAGTGCTGAAACCCACAACAGTGGGTAATACCCAAAATTTCAGGCAGGTTATCAGGTGAGGAGAGGAGGTTGCACACATGTATTGGCACCTGATGGGATGCCTAACATTGTAGAGAATACTGACAGGTAGCATCTGCCCATTTACCTGTTGGTTGCAGCCAGCAGGGGAGGCTCCAACAGCAGGGTGAGGCCTTCTAGTGGTGGCAGGAGAGCCCAGGGAATCAGGAAGGAGTCTTGGGGGGTCACAAAAGTGATGAGGGGGCTCTTTGTGGGCTGGATGGTGCTCAGTAGCAGAGAGAAGCGAGTGTGGGGCGTCCCATCAGGTGTGGACTCTGTGCCCAGCCTCCTGGTTTATTGTGTATGCATAATGAGAAGACAGACAGGCTTAGAGACTGAGCCCCATGGAAAGCCATCCTCCAGCTTCCCTCCACTGTTCAGTGTCTCCCCTTCTGCCTTCTGCTACTCCCTGCAGCCCTCTCACCACCCCTGGAGCCCCCCCTTACTTACCACCACCAGAGGGGAGTAAAAATGAGCACCGATCTTGGTACAGTTTGAGGAGTCCATGATGCCCTATTTGTCTTTCATGAGTTGAGCATCATTGATTTGACAAATTTACTCAGTTGGTTGGGTTCTAATTTCAGCTCTAGCTCTCCAACAGAAGAAAGAATTTGTGGTGGGGCTGAACTCAGTCAGTCCTTATTGAAGATTTACTATTCAATGGAACATCCTTCTCTCTTTTACTCTCCCCACACCCCCCTGTGACAAAAATTGAAGTTCCAGTTTGACCCTTATTTACTCAAGGAAGCTAAGCCATATAAACCAGGCTAGATTCTAAACCGGTGTAGCCTTCTATGAGTTAAGGCTGATTCAGAACAACTGTTCTTTTTTTGCAGTGTGTTAACAGACATGACACTGGCCTGGTTAGGCCCACTTCGGCCCAACCAGGCCAGCATCATGTCTGTATGTTTGCTCCATGCCCACCAGATGTGGGCCTGGAACAGACCCCACCTGGGGTGACAGCTAGGGCTGAAGCGGCAGCAGCTGTTACTGCGTCGCCATTCCATTCCAAGAACTTGGCACTTAATGTGTCTTGCCGCCGACTTCCCCTCGATATTTCCATGATTCCACATTACCTGCTGCCAGTATCTGCAGATGCGGCATGTCTGCAGTTTGTGAACACAAGTGGGTTTATGCCGCCTTCCGCTACTGAGCGTGAGTTCCTTACACGCCGTGATGCTGAATAATAGATCATTGAATGAATGAACTTAAGGTGACTCTGAATACCTGCTTCAGAGTCCGCTGCAGGGGCGTAGCCACTGGGGCATGGGGCGGGGGCACATTTGCGCCCATGTCCTATCCTGGGAGGGGGCCAGCAGCAATCAAGGCCGGCCCCAGAAATATGCGGCATCCGCAGGAGCTGGGAGCCCCACTCCTGAGTCCTGGAGGAATCTCTCTTGCACTACCGGCACCACCTATTTTAACAGCTCAGTTGTAGCCCCGGAGTGCTGCTACACAGGTGGGGGAAGATCCCCCCCTGTCCCCTCCTTTGCAGTGAAAGTTGCTGCCTTGTAAACAAATTTCTTCTTCGAGGGGCTCCTTCCATTCTCACTTGCGCTCCCTTCTCTTACCGGCATATACCAAGCTCTTCCCTTTGTGATCGCCGCATAGAGAGAATTGGGGGTGCAGAGCAGCTACAATGAGGCAGAGAGCCATCCCAACAAAGGGGAAGAATTTGTCCTTGGCACCCTAATGCACAAGAGAATTCACAGAAGAGCAGGGACTCCCACCCCCATCCCCTGGATCAGCATCAGGAGCCAGGCGCTCATTCATTGCTGCTGGGGTCAGGGATCCCTGCACTCTAAGTGGGACAGAGACTAGTGCACAAGGAGGGACACCAAACAGGGCAGCACCCAGAGTTGAGCTTTGAGGGAGGATCTTTGTTATCCATCCTTGCTCACTAGTCGCTGTCTCTGTCCCGCTTAGAGTGCTGATCTAGGGGATGGAGGGTGGGGGAGGCTCTGCTCTTCTGTGAATTTTCTTGTAGGGATGGGACATCTGGCAAAAAACCGGCTACCAGTTTTACCAGTTACCGGTTTGCAAAAATCCGGTTTACTGGATTAAAACCGGTTTACCGGTGCCGGATCTATTGCATTGATTTCAATGGGGAACTGTCAGTGTCCCCATTGAAATCAATGGGGGGGGAAAACAATCCGTCCCCCTCCCAGACTGTGCGGGTAGAAGAGGGGACACCCCCCACCCACCCTGCCCAGCCTGGATTTTTTGTAAAAAAAAAATCCGCAAAGTCCCTGGCTCTGGGCCGCCGCTGGCGACCCGGAGCCTCCACAAGCAGGTAGGTATGTACTAGGGTGATCCCTGGGGTGGGGGTGGTTAAACACACCCACCCCACCTCAGGGGTCACCCTACCCCCCCCACCCAGAGATCACCTACCTCTGGTGCTCCGGGCAGCAGCACGGCAGTTCGGCGGCCTCAGCACTAGCTGTGGCTGCCGGCTTCAGTGCTTACTAGGCCTTCTGGGGAACTTCCAGGTTTTCACAGAAGGCCGAGTAAGTGCTGAAGCCAGCAGCCACAGCCAGCGCTGAAGCCTCCGGACTGCTGTGCCGCCGCCGACCGGAGCACCAAATGTAGGCGATCCCTGGGTGGGGGGGTAGGGTGATCCCTGGGGTGGTGTGTGTGTTAAACCACCCCCCACCCCAGGAATCACCCTAGCACCTACCTGTTGGTGTGGGCTCCGTGTCGCCGGTGGCAGCCCAGAGCCAGTGACTTCGGGGAATTTTTTTAAAAAAAAAAATCCAGGCTGGACAGGGTGGGTGGGGGGTGTCCCCTCTTCCACCTGCACAGCCTGGACGGAGGAGGGAAAAGTGGTTGTGTTTTTGTTTTGTTTTTTTTACATTGCGGCCATTCATTTTAATGGCCACAATGTAAAACAATCCGGCACGGGGAACCGGTACCGGTACCCCTAATATCCGGATTAATCCGATACTGCCGGTACAGCAAAATACCGGCAGTATCGGATACTGGATAATCCGAACTTCCCACCCCTATTCTCTTGTGCATTAGGGTGACAAGGACAAATTCTTCCCCTTTGCTGGGATGGCTCTCTGCTTCATTGTACCTGCTCTGCACCCCCATTTCTCTCTCTGGGGTGATCACAAAGGGAAGAGGGAGGATCTGTCCATCCTTCTAACAGAGACAGCACTGAACAACCAACCCTCCCCCAGCTGAATGGACCCCCCAGAACAGGCTGCTCCCTGCCTGATGCCCCCCTCCCAGGCTGTAGATCCAACATGCGTGGAGTGTCATTTTGTTAGAAATTTTCCCCACCACCTCTTTCTAGGCTTGGTACTCTCCCATTTGTGAGAATGGGAGGAGCCACTCAAAGGAGAACAGAAGGTTACTGCCTTGTAAACAAGGTTCTTCGAGATGAACTTGAACATTCTCACAAGTTGACACCCTTCCGACCCCGCATGGAATTTTCTTCCTAATTGCTTAAAGTTGGAAGGAACTGTGTTGGGTTTAGGTACCTTATATAGGGTGGGGGCATATGAACATCACATGAATTTTTTTTAAGCTAGTATATGCCGGTAAGAGAAAGGCTCGCAAGTGAGAATGGAAGGAGCCCCTTGAAGAAGAACTTTGTTTACAAGGCAGCAACTTCCACTGTGCCACGGTGGCTACGCCCCTGACTGCAATGCTGTGAGAATCAAAAAGCTGCCGCACTTAAGGGAAAGGGGAAACTGTGGCAAACCTACCTCTTCCACGTGAAATCTACAGTGGCAGAAAATACTGCGGCAGCAACTGCAGAAAGCCATGAGTGCAAGGCGTGAAAATCGCTCCCTTCCTAACTGTGCTGCTTGGTGCGGAAGAGCAGTTTCCACAGGTAAATGCTGCTGCAGCGGTATGACATTTCAGCCCTAGATGACAACTGGCCCCTGACTGTGGTCCTGGATCAAAGCGTGACCATAGTCTGGGCACAGCAGCTGCCCAGCTGGGCCAATGCTCTTGGGCAGGAACGTCTGTTCCCAGCCATGGATCTTCCTGGCGTGGGGGGTTTCTATGACTGCCTGTTATGGCTGGGTGGTGGGATGACACTGGGAGTGCTGTGATGTTGCCAGCTGTCCTCATGTTGCTTCCCGCCCCCTCCCTGGCTGGGGAAGCTGTGGGATGTTTGTTCCCATAGCCAGAGCTTTCCTGGCTGGGGGAAGTCTTCCCGGGTGGGTGGAACACACATCCAGGATGATGTCTGTTAACACTCAAACATTTCGCTGAAAATTGAACAGTTGTCCCTTATTTTGGCCAGAATTCTGATCAGAAAAGATCCTGATCACAATCCCAGTTGATTTTTTTTTCTTTTTTTTAAAAGACTATTGCACATACACAAATGGGCTTTTTTTTTTGTTCAGTCTGATTGTAAATCAGAACAAATGATCACACTGATCATTCATTCTTATTTCTATTGGATGGAATGAAATGTCTGGTTCCAGTTGAAATCTGAACCAGGCAAAAAAATCCACACATATTCACCCCTACTATGGGCACTTTTATTTGAGTTTCCATATTGATTTGGCTTAAAACTACTCTTCACCAACACAAGCTATTAAAACAAAATAAGTGTTTTATTTTGGGGTTAAAAGGGGTTAAAATTGGTCCAGTTTTCTTTCCCTACAGAGAAGACCCAATACAACCACCAGGAAAGATCCAAATACACATTCTAGAGAGTGACGAATTTGGAGAGAGCGAGACACACACACATCCAAAGTCACAAATTATGGTCCCAATTAGGGCTGAAGCGGTAACTCCTTTTTCCGTTCTGCGATTTCATTCCACTATTGCAGAATTGCCCATGACATTCTGCAGCTTTTCCGCTGGCATTCCTCTAATTCTGCCGGCATTCCGCTAATTCTGCCGGCATTCTGCTAATTCAGAAACTGTCAGAATAATCGTGGAAACTGTCGGAACAATCACGGAAACTGTTGGAACACGCATTTTTCGCTACTTCGCAGTGTTGGTGGAAATTGCGGAAGATAGAAACTGTCAGAAAAAACATTATTCCTCTATTTTCACAATCTTTGGAAGTAGCGGAATGAAAGTAGCGGAATGGTGAAATTAGCGGAATGAATGTCTCTATCGCATCATACCGCTCATTGCGGAAGAGCTTTTTCCGTCGGAAAAGTTACCGCAGCGGCATGCCGCTTCAGCCCTAGTCCCAATTCACTGAAAAACTTCAGCTGTGTCACAGATTGTCTTCCTTATCACAGCTACAACGCTGGTAGAGGAACAGAGAGCACACAACTAAATCAAAGAAGCAATTTAGTCCATCCACTATTTACAGAAAATATATTGGTGCTTGATCTCAGTATTCATCTCACAAACACATGGAAAGTTGTAAAATCACCATATAACAAAAAGCAACAATAAAAAAATCATCTCAGTCTAATGCACCTTTTTCTGAAGGTTGCCTTTCAGATTATTTTTTTAGTTGATTGTTCTAGTCATCGACCTTCCTGTGTTGCCTCTGCCTGAGGAAAGGATTATTGTTCTTTCTACAACAAGAACATTTTATTTACATTCATGACCTAGAGTTTGACTGCAAACAAGATGACAAGATGGAAGCTAACACAAAGACATAACTAGAAATCCTTCATCAATAAAATATTTTTCTATATTCAGGGGCAACTCAACTTTTAGTGGGTGGCATGTCTTAGATTTGGGATTATCAGCTTTGTTTTTATTTCTTTTTTGACTTCCACAAGGATTCTCTCCCTAGCTTAGCATTTGTGCAAGTTTCAAACCATAGTACAACTATCAGCACTAAATGGTATTTTTAGCATTTCTGTCCTCCACCACTGTGAAGGTTCAAGCTGTCTGCAAGACATTTACTGCCAGAGGCAGCCCTACGTTCAGGGATACTGTGGGAAGGTGCCACCACCAATGCACTCACCAGTTGTCTGGCCTCATCTGCTGGCGGCAGCGAATCCGTTCAAATTGGGCTGGGTGGCAAAGCTGCCATTCCTCCCCCCTGCTGTACTTCATGCATGTGGCAGGAGTCACACACACACACACAGCCTTCCTGTTTGATAAGTGGCAGCCGCTCTGCTAATCATGCACTGCTGTGCAGGGAGAGTTCCCTGTTCTTCCCTAGACCACAGCTGCTTTTACTGTGCATGTGTAAGGCATGATTAGTGCAGGACCGCTGGCTGGAGATACACATCAAACAGGGAAGCTGAGGGGTGATGTGAGACGTGTTCTTGTCATATGCACGAAGTGCAGGGGGGAAGGGAAGGGAATGATAGCACCACTACCTGGCTTTGATTGTTGCTGACTTCTGCATATACGATTCTGGTGGCCATTGTGCATGTGTAGTGTGCGCCGCACAGGAATATCACACCAACATGGGCAAGAGCCTGAGGAGCAATGAGGTGCAGCTATGCACAGGTTGGAAGAAGCTAGAGTGAGGCAGAGAGAGCACGTGCAAGAGGGCGACAGTATTTCCACCCAATTTTCCCCCTCTTGCACATGCTCATTTATGTTTTGGGGCAGGGATAGAAGAGGGGCTGAGGAGCTTGCCAATGGATTCCTGTGAAGGAATGTAGCTAATAAAATCAATTTTGTAGTGATGGAGTCATCACCCTGGCCAATTAGGGCCAGAAAAAAAGGCTTAGGAATGGGCACTGAGAGGGAGGGAGAAACCAGAGCTCATTTAAGAACAAAACAGCCAGCTGTAGCAGGCTCCAGGTAGCACGTTCCTCCTTTCTGGTGTTGGGGTGGCCAAATATGCAAATTTTAGAGGACACATATGAGAAATACAAGTTGCAGGGCTGCCTTGGAACCAAGGCAGCCCTGCAACCTGCATTTCTTAGAAGTGTCCTCTAAAATATGCATATCTGGCCACCCGACTGGTAGTTGAGGGAGGCTGGAGCCAAGGTTTCATCAAAGAGGAGCTCCTTTTGGGGTGGGGGGGACAGATGCTAATAATGATTTCTCCTTTGGTGCCCCTACAGTTGACTCAAAATTGTTTAGTGAGAGAAATGTATGGTTTGCTTTTGAATCCTAGTTGCTCAGGGGTGGGAAGTGTGTGGTTTGCTTTTTAATCCTTACTCTGAATGCAATGGGATGAGGCCCTGTTGCTCATTTTCTGTGGCTTTGAGGTGGTTTTTTTTCAAGCTGATATGTGGTTTGGGGGTTTAATCTTAGTGGTTTAGTGGGAAAAATCATGTGTGGTTTGCATTTTAATCCTCACTCAGCATGCAGTGTGGTGTGATGTGGAAAGGTATTTGTTGCTGGAAACAGACAGCTGGGCTGGATGGACCACAGGTCTGGCCCATACCAGTAGGGAATTTATGTTTTTTCCTGTTGGCTTAATGTTTTGGGCCTACAGTTTTCCATTGGCCAGTTTGTTATGTTCGGAATGTCCTCCAATCCTTGGGGTTTATTTCCTGCTTTATTTCTGTGGGGCTTATTAGCCTTAATTTTTTAAAGCATGTGTTGAGGCCTTAATTTAAAAAACAAAAAACCGTTTGTCATGTATCTATGGGGTTGGCATTTTCTGCTTTCATCGGGGTGTGAGGGCAGGGAGTCATTAATTGACTTTCTGCATATGGTGTGAGGTCTGTATTTTTTAACTTGCTTTTTCTGCTTTGTTCCTGGGCTGCCCTAGCCTGGGAAGATGAGGCATTTATTCCTTTGCTGGTCTGCCCTGCTACAGTGCTTTCTCTATCAATATTTTGTGGCTTTTAAATGTGCCTCTGTCTTTTTTTGGACTAAACGTATTAGAAAGGCTGTCCATAGAAAGTGAATGATTAAAGAAATTCTGGACTTCAACCATAGGACAACTGAACTATGTTACACAAAAAGAGTGTTGGGCATATACTTCCTTTACAAGCATTAAACCCTTGGTAAACTGTTTCTAGCCTTGGGTCCAAGGTCTGCTGGTTCCCATTCATATATTTGTTCCTGCCTCTTTAACTGTTTTAGTTGGGTTTCAAATTAATTGGTTTTATTTCACCATAGTTGAATGTTTTTTTGAGGTGTTCTGAGTGTCATTGGGAAGGGGGCTATATAAATAAAGTTATTATTAGTATTTTGAGTGTGGTCTTCTTTTTAGTCCATTTTAATAGCAATGTTAAATTGGGTTGGCCCCACTCCTGCCTGGGGCCCTGCCCCCTCCCCCACCAGCCCAAAGGTTCACCAGCTGCCACTGTTTGCTTCATATGTAGGGTCTTCATATTCTTGCAATGCAGATTATTTTTAAAAATAAAATCCACCTACCATAAAAGTATAGAAACATAAGTGTTCTTACCTGGGTCTTAAGCTGCTTTGTCTGCCTAGTAACACTCGGACTTTGTTTATCTAGAGTCTTCTTAATGCCTACAGCCTCATCTAATTCTGTGATTTCTCCCTTTACTTTATATAAGTCTCCAGGCCTTTCAACTTAAAATGGAAAGATAAAAAACAGCATTTTCACCTTCTTCTAAAGAACTTGGGATTTATATCCCTGTGTACCATATGTTATAACTTGTCATACTGTTTAAAGTGAGAAATCTCTCTTGAATATTACAAAATTCTGTTCGTGAGGAAAGAAGCAACGTATATAGAGATAGAGATAGCGATAGCTATATATATATATATTGAGCCTGAAAGACAATGACGATTGGCCACAATCCCAAACTCCCTGGCTGGGGATGGGCGGAAATGGCAGCTGTGGCTTCACTTGCCCTTAGTTCGCCATGTTGCCACATCATGGGGGGAAGGGGCATGGCCCTCCTTGAACCAGTGGGGCAGCTGTCTGTGTGCACAGTGAGCGTGGTGGATTGGTGGAGGGTTGGGTGTGTGGGTGCCACCGCAACTGCCCGTGACTTCCTTGGCCAGTGCCCATTTGAATTCCTCCCCACTCACCCAAGGTGGGTGGGCGGTGCATGGTTGCTCCACCCGTTCCCCATGAACCCACCCCATATCCGTGCCCATTTAAAAATGGCCAAAATGTTAAAGTGGTGTTAAAGTGGAATTAGCATTATTTCTGATTTCACCCAGAGTTTCTGTGTAAGGTCATGGAATTATATATACAAGCCAAAAATGGGGTCACACTGGTCTAAAGGTTGAGAGATACTGAGTTATGTAATATCAAACATTTTAAATCCTCCATTGTTGTTCATAAATTTTTCCATGTTGGCAATGGACAGTCTGGTATTGCTAATCCCAAAGAGAAGACAATTCTGTGTGTCCCATGAGAGAGGAATAAAACTTATAAAAATGGTTTGGCACTAAGAAGGTTTATAGGGAAGGAAAAATCTTAAAGTGTCCTGTGTTTTTAAAATAAGTTACAGTAGGAATTTTTTTTTTACTAGACAATTACAGAGTGTAAAGTTTCACTTATTTATTTATTTTCAATAAAAAGGTGGCTTTATTATAGGTATGAATAAATAAAATTTCAGAACCAAGTATAAATAGGTGTGTTTGTAGCTTGTTTTTTCCTCTTGATCCCCAATCGCAGTGAGAGTGAGTGACTGTTGGAGCTGCGGCACCAGTGTCTG
>QEPC01005817.1:162162-172468 GCA_003113815.1 Sphenodon punctatus | reverse complement strand
ACAGCTGCCCTCACCACAGCTGAATCTCAGCATCAGACAAGGGATTCCATTACAAACAGTTCCATCCATCCCACCCCAGAGGCAGCTGCCTATCCCTGCTGAGCAAGGGATAGCTGTACAAATAAATAACTGGGGAGGGAGATTTAAACTTGGCGGAGCACACCGCGGCAGAGCTGACGGCGCTGGCTGGAGTGTGTTAATAGTAAAAAATACAATTTTTTAATAATACTAATAAACTAACTAGACTTTTAACTTTCCACCCAAGTTAACTGGCTGGCTGGCCAATAACTGTGTGGCCAGCACAAGCCAGGTTTTAGAAGGGAGCCGAGTGGAGTTGAGGACTGCTGTAGTACCCCGCCACCACCCGCAAAAGTTGGAGGAAGGAAACTGTTTGGTTCAATAAATCACTACTAGAACTAGCTAGCCACCACCTATCTCTGACTAGCCAAACGTCCCCTCCCCCACTTAGGCAGTCAGCCTAAAAAGGCTGGCCCAGGCAGGGAGGGAGTAGTCCAGGGCGGATGCATTGTATGTTATCTTAACAATACCCCCATTGTTTAGCCTGGCTCTGGAATCCAAAAACTAGTCCTCTCTTTTAGCCCCCCAAAGGGAGTAACTATCTAACTAAGGATTGAGATCTGATACTGCTCTTCCAAGATGATCAAATGTGTCATTAAAAGTGTTGATCTTGTGATGGTTTTGAAAGCTTTGGGACTCGGCTCGGGACTCAGGAGTGAACAAGCATTTCACTTGGGACTCGGAGTCGGGAGGGAGGGGTTTTTTTTGTTTTTGTTTTATTTTTTTGGATTCTAAGAAGAATTTGCTGTGCTGTGACTTCAAGCAGTCTCCGATTACCCTGTCCCCACCCACCCTGTAGTTACCTTAGCTAGCCACTGTGGCCAGCAAACCTTCTCAGGAGACTCATCAGGGGACTGTATGCTACTGTGCAATGTGTTCATCCTCCAGTCCTTGTGAAGTGAACCGACTCAGATTCTGTCAAGGAACTTTGGAGGAACTGACTCCCCCAAAGCCTGTTTTACAACTTTTTTCAACTCCAACCCCATGCGAAGGGAAGGAGTGTAGTGTAGGGGGAAGGGGGAACCACTTCGGGTGGGGTGGCTGTGTGCGTGGTGCTTTTTAGGATGACACAAGAGACAAGGGGATTATAGTTGCAACTTTCCAGAAGGGGATTATATTTGCTTATAGTGAATCCACAGTTATTAGACAGGCTGCAAGTTCACTTAGGTGGCTGGCAAGTTTAGAAGCAGTCAACTAGGACTACTGGCTACTGGGGGGATGGCTTTTCAAGTTGAAAAGGAAAAAGTCGGCTACTGGGCAGGATGGCTTCTCAAGTAGAAAAACCTGTTAACCAGCCAGCTATGCGGCTGCGTTCTCAAAGTGAGAGATAACAAACAATGCAGCTGGGAGTGGCTCAGTGGGGCTCGTTGAGATTGGGGCGGGTTATATACTACTTGAGTCCACTGACTCAACTCCCCTTGTCTACCTAGCCACACGGTAAAGTTAGGTAGCCAGCCCAGCGCCACTGAATCACTGTAGCCAACAGAAATTTTGACTCCCCGTCCCCCTCTCCTGCTGAGCTGACAAGCCGGTTTTACAACTAGCAAATATTTATTCGAACAACACAAATACATGGCACAAATGTATATTGCCTGGATGCAGAATGCAGAGGGATGCAGAATGCAGAGGCCTGGGTGTATTGCCGGTCCTCGTTGCAGAGCACACACTGAAGACTGGAATGGAGGGCTTTTAAAGTTGTAAAACTGGGCTAAAGTAGCCGGCCGGCTATGCACTCAGTCTCAAAGTGAAAGAAAACATAAAATGCAGCTGGGGGTGGGGCTGTTTGAGATAGGGCAGAAAGGGGGGGGGGATACTTCAGTGAGTCTGATGATTCAACTGCCCTTGTTTTACAATTTGTTTGTAAAACACTCTGTCTTGTCTGGGTGGGAGGGGTTGTCTCGATAGTTTGAAAACAACAGCCTGGAACAAATAAAAATAAATTATTATTTATTGAATGAAAAAAAATAAATTCCCTGGATCAAACAGTTTAAATTAAGTTTGAAATCAAATCAACTTTGTAACAAAATCAAGGAACATACCCCATGGTCACAGAGTCGCCCACGGGTGGTTGCTGGAGCACCCGGCACAACTCGCAAGTCGTAACGGGCACAGCAGGAACGAGCTATAGTAGGGAAGCACTGGAGGAAGCAATGGAGTGGACATGGACATCATGGAGGAGGCGGGCCGGGCAGTGACCCACGGCAGTGACAGTGCGGAGGCGGGCCGCAGGGAGCATACCGAGGAGACACCGAGGGGGCCTCAAACTTAAAGGCACAGCCAGCTGCAGGGGGCCAAGAAGGGGCCAGGGGCCGGGTCGCCAGCCAGGTGAATGTAGGGAGGCCACTGCAGCATGTCCTGAGGGTATCCCAGTTCAGACATGTAGTGTGCGACCAGGTAGTAAGCCTTGAATGGATCGGCCATAGCAAGGCCAAGCTGACACCGAGGGGGCCTCAAACTTAAAGGCACAGCCAGCTGCAGGGGGCCAAGAAGGGGCCAGGGGCCGGGTCGCCAGCCAGGTGAATGTAGGGAGGCCACTGCAGCATGTCCTGAGGGTATCCCAGTTCAGACATGTAGTGTGCAACCAGGTAGTAAGCCTTGAACGGATTGGCCATTGCAAGGCCAAACTGCACATCGGATTGAGAGCACACACCAGCCAGCACCATCAGCTCCGCTGCGGTGGGCTCCAGCAAGACATAAGCATTACCTGGGGGCTCCGGAAGGTGACCCAGCTCCAACAGGCGGTGATAGGCAGCACCACGTGACCGCCAGTACCCACGGGCCCCATGGACAGAGCCAAAGAAGGAGACAGCCAGTGAATGGCCCCCCTCAGCAAGAAAGGCTGTGAAGGAGGACATGCTGCACACAAACAGAGCAGAAATGGTCTCTGCCATGGACCAAACCACATGCAAGCACATCATCCCCAGGATGCAACCATCGGGAAAGGGACAGAGTCTCCGCATGCAGCTGGCAGTCGAGTGCACTGAACTCAGAACCAAAGTAGTGTAGCCCCGAACTTAGACTCGCATCAGCACCTGTGTGGCTGTCCGGACAGTTGGCAAGTAATTGCACGCCTGGCGAATTCCAAAGATCACACAGGGTCATTGTCTTGCGGAAGCTCCAGCTATGGGTTGCTAATATGACCGCGATCCCTGGGGTAGAGCAGCATCCAGCCATCGTCTCCAGCAGCAGAACGCGGCTGTAACTAACTACTGCAATGAATGGGTGGCTCGAATCCCTAGAGGGATGGGACGTGAGGTGATTGGGGAGCTCCAAGGACAGATAAGACCACCTGGTGCCGGACAAAACATTGTTGTAATGAATTGAGAAGAAGCGATTCTAGGCGTGGGATGCGGAAAGCGCAGGTGCTAGCCTGGATGAAAATAGCAGAACAAACAGAGGAGGACATTCATTCAACTCAACACACAGACCAGGGACGGGACATGTGAGGTGAGGGAGTCAGTACATTACAACACAACTGGCAGCCAACACAGAGGGGTGGGACAGAGAGGTGATCTATTCTGCGCCGCCCTGCTTAGGTGGGGGTACAAGGCTGCCACTACTCCAGTGGTGCTGTTGGTGCTGAGCCCACCTCCTCCTCATTCTCCTCCTCCATTCCTCTCTTGGCTGCCTCCGATTCCTATCCCTCCCACCTGGCTCCATCACAACACGTCCAGGAGCCATACTGTGTCCAGTGACAGTCCCACCCGGTTTAAAGCTCCCTCCTAGGCTTGCGTTGTTGCTCGTTGCCTAGCAGTGATGCAGCGTGCTTAAAGTTTTTCCCCGGATATGTGAAGAAGAAACTCCACGGATTTGCTATAGGTTAATGTAATAAGAAAGCATATTTATAATAATGTAATAACAAAGCAAGCAACACAACACAGCAGTTATTATATTATTAAAAAACAGTAACACTAATGTAACAATATTTTTAAAAAAAGTTTGAGTTAAATAGAACAATGGGGATTTGAACACACAGAATACCAGCTAAGGATTGTATTGCAAGCGGGAACCTTAACCGCCATGCTACTTACAGAGTTACACTCATGCACCATTGCTTAAGTGGTGAGCCATGGGCCACGTGACCGGTACCTTTAAATTCCTTCTGCGATGTAAACAAAGGGCAACGTGCACCGCTCTCTAGCTATTGCAACCATGCCCACAGCTATTCTTCCAGCACCGATGGAGCACCTAGTTTTGATTGGTGGGTACTGTACTGGTAGCATTTCATTAACTCTTAAAGTTTGTTTATCTACGCAATGCAGATTAGTTATTCTAAATTTAAATGCTTGTGCACCCTATATAGAAAAAAAATTATTTTTAATATAATTTTTCTAAAGGGGAAGCACTGTGGCACTGTGCCACATATACGATCGAGCAGCTGGGAAATATAGCCAGGGTGATAAGAGGCCTGGCTGTACTCCAGGACCGGCTTGGTAAGTATGACAGACAGGCGTGTTCCCCTGTAGTACCTTGCCAGTAGCATATATGTCATGTTGGTTTCTAAACGTGACTATCAATTTTATATCATAGTGGCTCTGATGGAGGAAGAGCGTGCTTTACGGTGGGAGGAGAGGGAACAGGTGAGGGGCCTGCTGCAGCACATTATCAGAAGGCTTGAGCCAGAAAGGCATGATGAGGACGGCAATGGCATGGACATAGAGGAGGGGGTTCATGATGAACCGTTTGTTATTTTGATCCCCGATTGACCACCTCCAAAAACCTAATTTTTAGTTAATTATTAATAAGAAACAGTTTATATTTGTACAGATGTATATTAGAAAATTATATTATGGTTTTGTTATAATGTTTTCTTAATGTTTTTGTAATTTTTTTTTTAAAAATAATAATAATAATAATAATTCATTCCTTAGTAGTGAGCAATTTTTGCAGCTTTTGCATAAGGGGCAAAGGTGCATGCAGGTGATGGTGGGGTGTTAATGTGTTTGGGTTTTTCCCCAAAAAAATAAATAAATAATAATAATAATTCATTCCTTCATAGTGGATTGATTGCAGCTGGATTGCAGCTGCAAAGGGGGAAAGGTGGATCCAGGTGATGGAGGGGTGTATATTATAAGGGGCAAAGGTGGATGCAGGTGATGCAGGTGGATGTTGGTGCAAAACATCCACCTGCACCACCTGCAAAGAAATATTTTGTTGCAAAAAAATATTTTTGATACCAAATATTTTATTGCCAAATATTTTTTTTTCCACTGAATGGTCTGGAGGTTGCAGAGGGATGATGGTGTATGGGGCCTGCATGCTTGCGGAGGGATCATGTGTAGATGTGGCCTGGTGGAGGAGTGCAAAGGGAAAATATGCATCCATAGTTGGGATGGGAACTGCATGTGAATAAAAAAAGGGGCATACCCCTCAAATATGCATTATTCAACCTACCGTTTGTGGATTAGCCGTACCCATTTTGTCTTTTCAATGGGGGACTCTGTGTGTGTGTGTGTGTGTGTGTGTGTGTGTGTGTATGTATGCCTACTTACTTTATAAGCCAGATGATTAGAAGCAGAAAAAGGGTGGAATCTTCTGTACATCCACCACAAAGTTGAGACACTGAGCCACACGATAAGGACTGATTTAAAGCTGAAATGCGTAAGGGGCTGATGGACTTGGGCCTAGGAGACCAGGGATAATTGAAATAGGAAATCACTCACTGAGTGGCATTGGAGAAGTAAAAAGCTCTCATTGTCTAAGTTCCCCATATGTAAAATGGGAATACAATACATGTGTATCGGTTTTTCCCTACTACAGGATGGTGGGATTTAAAACACAAGCGGTAAACTCCTTCCCTGCATGGCTTCGAACGGTAGAAGACAGCCTTTGGAGGGGAAGGTTCAACTTGGCTACAGCCAGTGGCACTGGCTAGTAGTGGCACTGGCTATCTAAATACCGGGTGGGTGGGGGGATGGTTCAGTTATGGATGGCTTTGCAAGTTGTTAACCTGTGTTGTGCTTTGTTGTGTTGCACAGGAGGGAGATTTTAAGTGGATGGATGGCTAAAAACTGTGTGGCCAGCGCAAGCCAGTGATTAGGATGTGGAGGCGAGTTGAGGGTACTGCTGCAGTAGTACCCCGACCCCACCCCCAACCCCAGAAGTTGGCAGAAGGAAAATGTTATGTTACACGTGCCACTGGGCAGCTGGGCAGCTGGCAGCTGACAACAACACAACTGGGCTAGTAGGGCTACTCCTATGGTGAAGCATTTTTAGGATGGTGAGGGGACGTTTGGATGATATACGCGGCGGCTAGCCCTAGTTGCTTAACATGTACATACATTACAGGTACGGTGACAATGCGGGCTGGCGGGCAGGGACTCGTGATGGAGCATTGGATGGGGCGGGCCTGGCGGTGTGTGTTTGGATCCCTATTGTATACACAGTCACAGCTGCCCTCACCTGAGCTGCATCTCAGAATTAGGCTGCGGGATTCCATTACAAACATTTCCCATCCCACCACAGAGGCAGTCGCCTCTCCCTGCTGAACAAGGGAGGGACAGGGGAGTATATGGTGATGTTTGGGCTGGGGGAGGGGTGCAAAAACACAAAACCAGATGAAAATTTTTTAATCTGAATAGAATGAATGTAATAAAAACAAATTATGATATATTGAATGTATTAAAATTTTAAAAAGCAGTCACAAGTTCAACCACAGCACTACTGGGCTTCATGTGACTGCTTAAACTCCTTCCATGCATGGCTTTGCAAGTTATAAAACAGGTTGGGGAGGGGAGGGCCTCCCCAAACATATGCCTCACCATATGTTTGTAGCTCCTCCACTGTTTTGTGTTTTGTGGTTTGGTTTGTATTAACAACAAAATAGTTTGTGGTTTTGTTTGGGGAGGGGCCAATGGATGGCAGGCAGGCAGGAGAGGCAGTCCAGCACAGCAGGTCCAGGGATGGATGACCCCCCTTGCAGGAGGTCGGGAGGGGCAGTCTGGGGGCACATTTCACAGGGGTGCAGGGAGGTACATTACACAGGGGATCACAGGCAGCCGTTGGGGGCAGCTCGGGGCCCAGACCCAGGGTGCCTGACCCGATGAACCAGGTGGGGCCAATGGATCATGCCCCGGTGGTACCCCAACACTGACATGTGGTGGGCGATCAGGTAGTAAGCCTCAAAGGGGTCATGCACAGAGAGCCCCAACTGCACATCAGAACGGGACCACACCTGCGCCAGGGGCATCATCTCCACCGCAGAAGGCTCCGTTACACAGCAGGCAACTGCAGGGGGCCAATGAAGATGCCCCAGCCCCAGAAACCAGTGATACACTGCCACATGGGTGCGCTGGTACCCACGTGCCCCGTGAACGCAGCCAAAGTAGGACATGCCCAAGGCAGGTCCCCCCTCAGCAAGGCACAATGAGTAGGCGCCCAGGCTGCACACCCACAGCGCACTCATGGTCTCTGCCCCAGACCAGGGCATATGCGAACATCTATTCTCGAGGACGTGCCCATCAGGGAAGTGAACTAGCCCCAGGGTCTCGGCATGCAGCCGGCAATCATGAGCGCTCGCCTCATAGCCGAGGTAGTGGAGTCCAGAGCTCACGCTCGCGAAGGCGGACAAGCGGCGGCTGTCCGGCATGCCCAGGAGCAGCTGCATGGCAGGGCTACACCACAGGTCACATAGGGACATGGTCTCGGTGTAGGTCCAGATATGGGGGGCCCCATGGGGGCCTGGGAGTGGGAGTCCCATGGATGGACACGCAGCCATGGTCCAACCGCACGGGGAGAATAGCACCGAGCTCAGGGGGCCTCGAACACCTTCTGGGGCCAGGGGGCCTCCAAGGGGTCCTGACTCCCAAGGACAGGAATAGTGGCCACAGGCTGCAACATTGTAGCAAAGCAGAGCGAGGTGTGGGGTGCGGACCCAGCACTGCTGCACAACACAATAGCACTCACATACCAACTAATCAGCCCTCCAAGGCCATGGAGCAGCAAACATGCAGGGGGGGGTGTTGATGGCTTCTGGCATCCAGCTGCACAAGGAGGGCACAGAGCTGCGTGCCCATGCACCCAATGGGTGCTTGCACACATGCCCAACCAAGGGGCTACATAACTGTTCCACAACCCACCCGGGGCCCCCACCACCATGGAAAGGACAAGCGCCTACTGGAGGCAGATCGCACTCTCAGCCGTGTGGGTCCAGCAGATAACTGGGATGGGAGAGGAAGGGGATAAGCCAGTAGATAAGGACAATAGATAAGCCCAGCTACATGTTGTTGAGTCTCTCAACTCAGTCGTTTCCTAGAATAAATGCAGCAGGGGACTCACTGGGTTAGAAACTTGTAAAACATGCTTGGTAGGGGTGGGGTGTGGGGAGCTGTGGACCTTTCTAGCCTGACACAAGACCCAAGGGGTGTATAGTGAGTCCAGTTAATAGTCCTTTGGGGGTCTGAGAGAGGACTTGTCTTTGGATTACAGGGCAGCTAATAAACTAGGTATGAGTGTAACTAGCTGGCTATGCTCTCTCAAAGCCTAAGATGTGTCATTACGATAACATTCAATGCAGATGAATCTGCATTGAAAATCAGGCGAGGGAGGGTGCCAGCAGATTCTCAGAGGAGGAAGACTAAGATGGGACCGGGCCTCAGAACAAGGAGGCTGGTAAAGGGGTTAGGGATGGTGGGGATAGGGAGTAAAGAGAGGGAGGATGGGGATAAAGGGAAGAGAGATAAAGGTAAACTACAAGAAAGAGGGATGGAAGGAGGAAAAAGGAGCAAAGGTTCACATAATGGTCACAAGAAGTTCAGCATTAGTTCCAAGGAATATGGGAAATATAAGAAAAGGAAAGACAAAAAATTTCATAGAGGGGACGTAGATACATAAGATGACAACTGGTAAAGACTTAAGAGTAAGTAAAGTATATAATGGAGGAAGTTAAGACATTAACTTTGAATGTAAGAGGGCTTAACTCCCCACAAAAAAGGAAAAGAGTAAGGAACCTAATAGAGGAGCAGGGAGCAGGAATATTCTTCTTGCAAGAAACACATCTGCTGAGCAAAGTTGTGAAAAGGTTTGCTAATGCTAAAATGGGAGAGCTTTACTCATCCTGTGCAAGAACAAAAAAAGCAGGTGTTATTATCGGTTTTAGTAAAAATAAGGCATTTACAGCAGAAAAAGTTGTTAAGGATGATGAGGGCAGGTTTATCTGTGTTATTGGCAGTATGGAGGGGGAAATGATGACTCTAGCCAATTTATATGCGTCTAATGAGGGGAGGCTAAAATACTTTGAAACATGTTTTAAAAAGGTGGCAGCCAACGTGAAAGGTTGGATAATAATCCAGGGGGATCTAAATGTCACCCTAACGCAGTGGGATCATTCCAGACAAAAAGAGCCCAAAGCAGAACAGAAAAAGATTGCAAAATTAATTGAATCATATGGGTGGACAGACTTGTGGAGGCAGGTCAATGGGTCGGAACGGGACTACACTTTTTACTCAGCTAAATACAACAGTTACACATGAATTGACTATGTATTAACAGATAAAATTGAGGCACATAGATGTCACAAATGCATTATTATCCCAACTGTCCTATCTGATCGCAATGCAGTGGCAACTATCTTTAGGAAACCAGGAGGGGGCTACAATAAAATTGGTAATTGGCAGATGGATAGAAATATTATTAATAAAAGGTCAACAAAAAACAAATACAGGGAGTACTAGAGGAGTATTTTGAGCTCAACACCAACTCTGTCCAATCCCCAGCAACTTTTTGGGGGGCTGCAAAAGCAGTAATCAGGGGAAGATTAATTACACTACAAGCGAAAATATTGGGTATTTTCAGACGTTACGCGATCACGCTCAACCACAGTGAACCACGCTCAACCTCGCGGTGGGGCAAAAGAGCCCTGAACATCTGTTCGGCGCGCGCCAGATGTTCACCACGCTCAATACCCACATGGAGTCAATTTCAACCACGCTTCCCGGGCTAGCCGCACCAATTCCCGTGGACGCGTGGTCAATGAGATCCCCACCCGTGATCAACCAAAAGTAACGTCTGGAAGCCAATCACAACCAAGAATCAAAGAAAATGATCCCCAGGCATGGGCAATGCACGTAACGGCGCTGCCAGGCAACCGGCATAAACACACTCATCGGAGGGAGATTTAAAGGGGAAAAAGTGGCTGCTGAATGTGGCGGGATGGAGTGAGGAGGGAGGAGGAGGAAGAGAGTGGAGGTGGAGGAGAGAACGAGGGGCGAGGAGGAGGGGGAGGCAGGGG
>QEPC01005817.1:145914-158403 GCA_003113815.1 Sphenodon punctatus | reverse complement strand
TGGGGCCACCCATCCTTGGACCTGCTGTGCTGGACTGCCTCTCCTGGCTGCCGTTCATTTGCCCCTCGGTGGGATGCCTTGACTGCATGTGCCTCCTGGGCCCTTCCCAGCCGGTTCCCTGTGACATCTGGCCACCCACTGTGGCATTCACCCAAGCTTCAGGGCCACCCCTTTCCGGGACTGTGTGCTTGTTGTGGGGGGTGCCCATGGGGACCGTTATGCTGCGGGGTGTGCTGTAACTGGTGCCGGTGCCCTGCCCTCCCCCTGTGCCCATTCCTCCCCTCTTCCCAGTCCCGCATCATGCACACACACCCCTGCGGAGCCCGGCCTGCCTTCCCATGTGTCTGGTCGCCCTTGTCCCCCCCTCCCCTGTCTGTGCTGCCCTCCAAGCCTGCGTGTGTGTGTGGGTGGGGATTGGGCCGGCATGTGCTGTTTCTTTGGGTACCCCCGAGTCCCCGGTGTGTGCGTGTGTGTGTGTGCTTTCTGTGTGTGGGACCTGTGCGCTTGTTCTCCATCTCCCTCTCCCCCCTCCCTTCCCGTTTCCCTGGTGTGGGTGTTCCCTTTGGTGCCTTTTGGCTTTGTATGCCCTCAGGGGGCCATGTCCGTGTCCCGCCCCTCCCCAGGGGATTCTGGGTATGCTTGCCACGACTGGGGATCGGCGTAATGTCTGTTGCGCTGCCCCGGTCCATGATCTGGAGGTTTCATTCCCCTCCGTGGTCCAGGCCCTGTCACGTCTGTTCGGGGCTTTTTTTGGCCCCAGGGGGTGATTGGTGTCTTCACCCTCACCGGGAATTCACTGTGGTGACCCGTCAGCCCATAACATCTGAAATCACCCATTGAAAGATAAGAGAAAACTAGTGAAAGAAACATATGCAAAGCTGCAGAAGCTAGAGGCCTAAAATAAGGTGGCACCCTCCACTCTTTTAAAACAAGAAATAAAAAATAATAGAGAAATTATTAATATATAAGAGCTTGAGAGAATAAAAAATCAACTACAAAAAATCAGATGCCACTTCTATGAGACAAATAATAAAGCAGGAAAGACCCTGGCAAGGCTAGTCAAAAGTAAACAAAGGAAAGCATACATACCGGTGATCCAAAATGCAAAAGGAAAAAGGGGTACAGACAACACACACATACAGGAGGCATTTGTAGAATTTTACAAGGGCATTTACACCTCTCAGACTCCAGACAGGGCTAAAATTGCAGCCTTTTTAATGAATATACAACTTCCTAAACTAAACTAAACAAAACGCAGGGTCTTTTCCTGAATGCACCAATCTCAGAACAAGAGGTGAGTGAGGCAATAGCAGCTTCAAAAAAGAGCAAGACTGGGGGGCCTGATGGATTCCCTAATGAATTCTACAAAGCCTTTGCTCCAACTCTGACTCCTTGTTTCACTGAGGTATTCAATAATATATAGAGAGAGAAAGAGATGCCTCAGGATTTTTATAAGGCTCTGATCACCCTAATACACAAACTAGGAAGACAGGCAGATCAATGTGGCAGCTAGCGGCCTATCTCTCTATTAAATACTGACTTTAAAATGTTCTCAAAAATTCTGGCCACCAGGTTAAGGGCGCTAATGGGTGAGCTAATTCACAAAAATCAGTCATGATCCATTCCTGGTAGGTAGGGGAAGGATAACATTAGGAGAACTATCAATATAATACACACACTACACAGTCAAGAGACCCCGGCCATGATCATCTCGGTTGATGCAGAGAAGTCCTTTGATTTTGTGGAGTCCGACTGTCTGTTTATAGTTCTAGAAAAAATGGGATTTGAGGGTAACTTCTTGGATTGGATAAGGGCAATATACAAAAATTCCCAGTCAAAATTAATGATCAATGGCAACCTTTCAGAATATTTTCAGATTCAGAGGGGCACCAGACAGGGATGCCCGCTTTCACCCCTGCTCTTTAATCTGGTTCTGGAGGTGCTTGCGTGTGTGATAAGGCAAAACAACAAAATTGCAGGAATTCAGATTGGAAAACACATTGAGAAGCTTTCACTGTATGCGGATGACTTGCTCATCTATCTGTCAAAACCTGAAGCTTTCTTACCAGAGCTTCTTAAAGTGATAGACATGTTTGGGGAAATCTCGGGCTATAAAATAAACAAAGAAAAATCTTTTGATTTAACTTTTGGCTATAGCAGAGAGAATGAAGAGAAGCTTAAAGAAACATCTCCATTCCCAGTAGCAAAATCAGGAGTTAAATATCTGGGAGTCACAATTACCAAAAACTTAAAAGACTTATATACTACTAATTTCATCCCACTAATGCAGAAGCTAAGGGAAGAAGTTAAACCGTGGAAAAATTTGATGGTATCCTGGCTGGGCAAGGTCAATCTTTATAAAATGATCATCTTACCAAAGATCCTGTATAGATTCATGGCCCTGCCTATCCAGATCCCAAACTCCTTTTATAGAATGAATGATCTCCTGATGAGGGAAATAATATGGAATGGAAGGAAGCCAAGAATAAAAAAACTAGCTTTAAGGCGAACGCAGGGAAAGGAAGGGATCAATCTACCAGATTTAAAACTATACCATATGGCGGCATCCCTGAACGCAATGTATGATTGGTATAGTGAGCAAGAGGGCCCGGAGTGGGTGAACCTGGAAAAGGAACTGCTCCAGGCTGAATCCCTGGAAGATATTATAGTTGACAAAGGACGTATTAGGAAAGAGTACAGAGAGGGACATCCATTTGCAAACACGCTCAAAAATTATTGGACAAGAATTCAAAAGAAGCTGAAAATGACAGGGGGATTCTCCCCATATACATCAATAGACCCTATACAAGTCAGAGAACAGAAACTGGCCCCAAATTTAAGGAAGAAGTTAAAGTCAAAGGGGGTGAACAGAATGCAGCAACTGTTTAAAGGGGGGAAGTTTGTGTCACATAAGAAACTGGAAGAAATTATCCAAGGTAGTATAGACCTCTTTCAATACCTACAGCTACAACACTTTGGGACATGTACACAAAACAAGGAGAGCTTTAGTAGGGAACCATTTAAGATTGAGGAAATATTGTTTAAACAGAACAAAACGGCTGGGAGAGTTGTGAAGATATATAAAGAACTTAAGAACCTTCTTTATGATGATTCTATAGCATACCTAAGAAAGTGGAGTAAAGTCCTAAACACTGAAATTGGGGAGCTGGATAAGAAAAAGATCTGGCAACATATGAATTCATGTGCACACGCAATGGAGGTGAAAGAAACCCAGATCAAACTAGTATTAAGATTCTATTTAACCCCAACAAGACTCAGTCATGGAATCCCTAACGAGAAAGGCCTCTGCTGGAGAGGATGTGGGGAAAGAGTTGATTACATGCACTGTTTGTGGGGTTGCAGCAAGGTGCAGGTTTTCTGGGGCAAGGTGTGGAAAAAGGTAAATGAGGCAGCGGGGGAGCTAATCCCATTTAAGCCAGAGTTGGCACTACTGGGTTTATACCCAGGAAGAAGAAATAAACAGTCTTCCCAAGAGACTTTCAAGGTAATGTTTCTAGCTGCGTTAAATGTAATTGCTAGGCATTGGAAGGGTGAGGAAGAGATTGCTATAGCAGAATGGGTAAATAGGCTATGGTACATGTTCACAATGGAGAAGGTCCACCATAGCATACATGACAAAGCACGGGACTTTGAGAGTACATGGGCTCCAATCATAATTGTATTAGAAGGAAAGGAGCTGAAGAAAGAAGAATACGGGACACTATTTGATTCTTAAAAGAACAAAGAAATGGCTATGGTTTTGACAGGTTGTCATTCTAACAGAATTACTGTGATGGATTTACCTGGAGGAGAAGGACAGGTCCTTTTCAAGAAGGTTTTTTTGTTTCCTTGCAAAGAAGAGAGCTGAACCAGACGGGACAATGTTGGTAGATGAACCTACAGTGAGGTTAATTTTCTTGTTACTGTTTTGATTGTATACATGTATGTACAAGGAAACTGAAATTTTAAAATAAACATTTGAATTTTTTATTTTTTTTTCAAAGAACGTATGATTCTTCACTGCCATATGTATGATGATGCTAGGGGGAAATACCTGGATTCCCTCCTAGCAAAATACCCAGGGAGATCGGAGGATACCCGCCTGGATATATTACTGAACTCTGTTGACACCTATACCATTAAGCACCTGGCACGTTTTCTATTACAGCAGGCCCATGCTAGGCAAAAAAATTGGAATAGTAAACCCATCTTAGGTAGCCCTCTAGATGGAAGGAGGATGGACGGCTGGGGAGATAGCTCATGTGGAGATTATGATCAACCAAATGTCTGTAACAATATAGCAGTTATAGGTTGATATTTTTAAGATTATGATTAGCTGGTCTTATTATTAGAGCTGTGGGGGGCTAATGGAGGTTGGGTCCTTTGTATTGTGCTAGGGTTAAACCTGGAGGATGCATTTTATGGTATACACTGGCTAAATGTCAATGGGTTGTACTGAGAGTTAAGGGATCTTCCGGGGCACAAAGTACCATGGTCATTAGTTGTTACTCTGCATATTGATTTTAAATCAAACTTGTTTTATTGTTTAGAGGTAAGAATCATGTCACTGTTCCCTGTGTTTGTGATTATTGTATGAACTTGTATATTTGTACTGCAATGGCCTCAGGCTATGCTTAATAAATGAACTTTGAACTTTGGCAACCATTCTGGACCCCAGGGTCAAGGGCAGCGTGGCATGCCACAGACACATCTATGGCCACTGGAAGGGTGAGCTGGTGGAGAGGGTCTGGCAGGCAGAGCGGGCTCTGGAGAATGTGCGGCAGCAGCAGCAGCAGCAGCAGCAGCAGCAGCAGCAGGACACCGCTGTGGATGGTATGAGTGGGAGCAGCCACCCCTTTTAGCCAGCGGGGTCTATCGCTGCCCCCAGCCCTAGCAGTAGCAGCACCAGCAGCAAGCTGAGCACCAGCACCCCTATTGCCAGAAGCAGCAGCTGCTATGTGCAGGGCAATCTGGGGAGCATGGGTTCATGCACAATAGTGCAAGCAGCGTGGCTGAGGGCCCAGGTAGAGTGGAGGTGGTGCCCAGGCAGTTACCAGAGGGAGTACAATGGCGCCTCAGTTGCAGTGGAGACCTACCTAGAGAGGAGCCATGCATAGACACCAGCAGCGATCCCTTGGCCTACTGGGCCGGCAAGACCAACATGTGGCCAGCCCTGTCCAAAGTGATCAAGGGTCTGTTGTCCTGCCCACCAACCAGTATCCCCAGCAAGCGTGTTTTCTCCATGGTGGGGAACATCTGCTCTCTGAACCACCTGAGACTGGGGGCCAAGTTGTTGGAGCATTTGCTGTTCCTGAAGGTGAACCTTTTGCTGCTGGGATTCCCCAAGCTGCTCCATGACACGGATTGATGGTGCAGTGGCACATGCCATCCCCTGCCAGGGGCAGTCTTGGGATGGGGCTCCTCCTCAATCTGGGCTCCTGCTGCTGTGCTGAGGTGCCTTTCCTCACGCCCAATGCCCGGCGCCCGCTCTCTCTCTCTCTCTTTCTCTCTCTCATACTAGAAGGCCTCGGATGGATTATCTGACTGACCTCATGATGCAGGTTAGCATTGGGAATCTGTAAGCCTGCCAGCTGGCCTCTAGCTAGATGATCTCGGCCTGCCTATGTGACTGGCTCTCTCTGATGCTGCACAGTCTTTGCCAGCCTATCTGAATGCCCTGCCAAGGTCCCAGCCTGCCTTCCCTACTGCCTCTTATGCCACGCTGCCTGTCTGCCCACCCAGGTTGCAAAGCTCAAACCCTACCTCTGTCTGCCTTCCCATGCTCATGCCACGCTGCCTGTCTGCCTGCCCACCAGCCTAGGTGACCTAGATCAAAGCCTACCTCACTCTGTCTACCCATGCACATGCCATGCTGCCTGTCTGCCCGCCCGCCCAGGGGGCCTAGATCAAAGCCTGACTCAGTCTGCCTTCCCATGCTCATTCCACATTGCCTGTCTGCCACCCACCCAGGTGGCCTAGATCAAAGCCAGCCTCAGTCTTCCTTCCCATGCTCATGCCACGCTGCCTGTCTTCCCACCCGCCCGCCCAGGTGGCCTCAATCAAAGTCTGCCCCAGTATGCCTGTCTTCTGCTCATGCCACACTGCCTGTCTGCCTGCCTGCCTGCCTGCCCACCTAGATGTTCTAGATCAAAGCCTGCCCCAGTCTGCCTGCCTTCTGCTTATGCCACATTGCCTGTCTGCCCACCCAGGTTGCAAAGCTCAAACCCTGCCTCAGTATGAATTCTGCTCATGCCATGCTGCCTGGCTGCCTGTCTGCCTGCCTGCCTGCCAAGATGGCCAAGGTAAACCCTGCTTGCTGCCATCTTTGCTGTCTGTGCCACGGGTTCTATGCCTGGTCAATCAAATGTCTGCTGCTGCTGCCAATGCCGCCTCTTCTGTCTGTGCCATGAGTTCTGTTACTGGGCAACCCAATGTCTGCTACTGCTGCCAATGCTGCCTCTGATGTCTGTGTCACGGGTTCTGTGCCCAGGTAATCCAATGCATGCTGCTGCTGGTACTGCACAACAGCCATTTGTGCCTCAATATTGTAGATGGCCATAGCTCAGATAAGAGCACCGGTGGCCGGGGCTGGGTGAACACAAGAAGCTGCTACTCCATCCCCAGGACCCACCCTCAGGGTTCTGGGGCCATAATTCTGCTCACGGGGAACTGTCATTCCACCATTTCAAGAATCAGCCACTCCAGTCCCAGGACACACCATCAAGGGTCTGGGGCCTATGTTACAGGCAGAGAGGACTGTTTTCCTGCTGCATGAAGAAGCTGACACACTGGTCCCAGGACCCACCCTCAGGGTTCTGGGGCCATTATTCCACTCACAGGGAGCTGTCATTCCACCACATCAAGAAACAGTCAGCCACTCCAGCCCCAGGTCCCACGCTCAGGTTTCTGGGGCCTACATTCCAGGTAGAGAGGGCTGTCATTCCACTTCATCCAGAAGCTGCCACTCCATCCCCGAGATCCACTATCAGGGCTCTGGGACCGTCATTCCGCTCACGAGGAGCTGTCATTCCACTGCATCAAGAAACAGCCAGTTACTTCAGCCCCAGGTCCCACCCTCAGGGTTCTGGGTCCTACGTTACAGGCAGGAAGGGCTGTCATTCCACTGGATCCAGAAGCTGCCACTCTAGTCCCAGGACCCACCATTTCTGGGGCCGTCATTCCTCTCACAGTGAACTGTCCTTCCACCTTTTCTTTATGAGGTAGCAACCTGCTGCTCATGCCGAGAGGGAGAGAGAGAGAAAATCTACCCACTGCTAGCAGGAGCAACAGACACGATCCCACCCATGCTGTTACCTGCAGTATATGGCCAGAGATAGGGAGAGAGGAAGAGAGAGAGGCTCCCCACTAGAATGAGAGAGATGTGGGTGGAGGGGGAGAGATGTATCCAGCTCAAGCTGCCACCTGCCAGAACCAGAGAGAGATCTCATCTGCTCTCATGCTCAATGCCCACATCCAGCAGCAAACCTACCAGAATGAGATGGAAATAATAACACACAGCGAAATTGTGCCCATGCCTGTGTGCCTACTTTTATCACCTGGACCTCCCTGTACTACCTATTGGAATGATTGAATGAAGTGTGCCCAACCAATCACTAATTCTCAGGACATCATTCAACTTCCATGGGCTGTCATTCCACTGTACCTGAAGCAGCCACTCCAGTCCCAGGAACCATCATCAATATCCCGGAACCACCATTCCAGTCACGGGGGGCTGTCGTTCCATTCCACTGCATCAAGAAGCAGTCACTCAAGTCCCAAGAACCATCATCTGGGTACTGCTGCTGCTCGTGCCTGACTAGCCAGTGGCCACCGGCACCCACCAGCAAACCTGTCCCCCCACCAGGCTACTCCTCTGCACACACCTGCAGATGCCACAGCTGAAGCTGCTGAAAGATCCCCTCTGACCACCAACACCTGTCACCTGCTGCCCTCTGCCAAAGAGCCTCTCTTTCTTTCTCTCTGGCATACCCATTACCCACACAGAAACAACCCCTGAACCTCCTGCAGGGCTGTCTGAAAGTTGAGACCCTGCTGGCACATCTTGGGACTAATATGCTCCATGTGCTGCTGCTGTCACGTAGGAATGTGACAAGTTGTATATACAATGAGATTATTCCACCTGCCAGAAGCAACAGAGAAGGATAAAAGATCGGACAGTTCAAACTCAGCTGGTAACAAATATAACTTTTATAAAAACTTTTAAAACAACATACATTACAACTTTATAAAACAAACATTAATACATATACAAAGAAAGGAAACTTAACTAAACTTAGGGGTCTGTTCCCCGGAATGTGGGGGAAAGGAGAAAGTGGTACGCCGGATCGAGGGGCTGGCACCTCCTTGTAGTTGTGCAAAGTCCAGGGCCCCCTCCAGGGATGCCTTCCATTTGACAACTGACAGGCGGAACAGTTCAAGGGTATCCTTCTCAGCGCAAAGGTACTCCTTGTACGCCTCTGCCTGATGCTCCCTTACTTGGAGCTCCTCGAACCATTCCACCAGCTGGACCTCCATGTTGTGGGCATGAACCCTTACTCGTCCATATATTTTTTGGTGGGCCTCTGGAGTTCGGCCCGAAAAGCCCTTGCGTCTTCAATCTCCTCCTGGGTGACTGGAGACTTCTCAGTGGAGCTGGAGGGGGAAGGGCTGTGGTGGCAGCGCTTCTGCCTTGCCTTCCCCCCTTGCTTCAGGCGATAGTCCTCCTTGGCATCCCTGCGCCCAGGCCGACACACATCCCGCCACGCCACCTCTATGAGGTGGATGTTCTCTACATGGGCTATCAGCCCAGACGTTGTCCCCTGCATCCTCGTCTATTTCTTTAAAGCAGATCTAAAGAACATAAAAAGATAGGAACATAAGAAGTGCCATACTGTGTCAGACCAACGGTCTATCAAGCCCTGCCTGCATTCTATCTCCACAAGTGAGTGACTGTCCAATCTCTCTCTCTGTGGGGGACTTCCTAACAGGTCAAAAAGGCAATCCATTCCCTGTTATTCCAGCTGCCATGCCTTACCTTGCATTCTGCGAATCTGCCCTTGGGGGTGTAGAAATATTTCCACACCGTGGACCTCGTGGGCCTAGTTTCAGGTGGCTCCTGTGGCTGCGACTGCTGCCGTGATGGGGTTCTGGCAGCACCAGTGGCATCCTCATCATCACCCTCTCTGAAACAGGAACACATAAACACCTACATAATATCATGCATTCATGGTGATGCCTCTAGTCCTTCCAAGACCAATACACATTCCCCCACACCAAGTGGATGGATGGTGCTGCAACTCTCGCTGCCTATTCACCTCTCCCCCTTTCGCCCACATACACCACCACCACCACCTGTGGTGCTGTAGTGTCTGCAAGTTGAGACTCTGGCTGGTGCTGCTGCTGCTGCAAGAGCCCCCCTCCTCCCTCTTTCTTTCTCTCTCTGTGGCAGAGCCATAAATAAGACAGGTGCAAATTCTGCCCTACTTGGGGTGCTAGGGTTGGCAAGTTGAGACCCTGGCTGGCATGTGTCTGGGTGAGTGCTGCAGCTCCTTCCTGACTGCTGGAAGAGTCCACCCCTCTCTCTCTCTCTGGCAGACCCAGAAATAAGACACGTGCAAATCCTGCCCATCCGCTGCCACCCGCTGATGCCCACTGTTTGTGTCTGACTGCCCACCACCCACCCACCCGCACACCAGTGAGTTCGCTCTAAAGGATAGTATTCTTATTGTCCTCAAGGTTATATGGAACAATCAACAAAAATAAATTTTACAAACCTGGCAGCAGTGGCATGTCCTCTGCCCTCTTCCTCCTCTGGTGAGAATCCGACCTCCATCACCTCAGATGGTCCAGGCTGGGCCTTTTCTTTCTCCACCTTCACCTTCCTCATCTTAATTTTTCCTTTTTTTCTCTCCCTCCAAATCACCACTTCAACCAAACCAACCAAACCACACATACAGCCACAACACACACACAGAGCTCACAACCAGTTTTTCACACAACCCAGACACCAAGAGAACACACAAAATCGAAATACCGTTTCTGGTTTCTGGGACCAAACGATACCGATAACAAAAATAAAATCTTTGAAATTGGTTTTGGTATCAATATTGACAAAATAAAAACAACTTTGCAGAGCCTATGCCAGCCTATCTGAGTGCCCTGCCAAGGTCCCAGCCTGCCTTCCCTACTGTCTCTCATGCCACGTTGCCTGTCTGCCCACCCAGGTTGCAAAGCTCAAAGCCTGCCTAAGTCTGCCTGCCTTCGGCACATGTCATACTACCTGTCTGCCCACCCTGTGGGCAAAGCTCAAAGCCTGCCTCAGTCTGTCTTCTGCTCATGCCATGCTGTCTGTCTACTCACCATGTGGGCAAAGCTTGAACCCTGCCCCAGCCTGCCTGCCTCTCATACCAAGGTGCAGGACTTCCTGCCCTGGCAACTGTGGGTGATGTGCCCCACTGGCTTGGTAATCCCGCTGCTGCTATCTGCTGGTCCATGGGTGCTCTGCCCTGGCAAACCCAAATGTGTCCAAGCAATCCTGCTTATGCCGTCTGCTGCTGTATGGAAGCTCTTCCCTGGCAAATCCTACCATCCTGGCTCCATGGGTGCTGCGCAAAGGCAAATACTGCTGCTGCTTTCTGCTGGGCCATGGGTACTGTGCCCTGACAATCCAATGTCTGCCACTGCTGCCAATGCCGCCTCTGTTGTGCCACCACAGGTTCTGCTACCGGGCAATCCAATGTCTGCTGTTGCTGCCAATGCTGCCTCTGATGTGTCACGGGTTCTGAGACCAGGTAATACAATGTCTGCCACTGGGTGTCCACGTCATTCACCACCGGGCAAGGCTTGACCAATTGGCAGTAGAGATTCTTGAGTTTTGTTGACTATGAGCCAAGCCTGCAACGCTGCCAGTCACCAAGCCCTGGCCAGGCCTCTACTGCTGCTCCACCCATGCCAGCCAGCCTGCAAGCTCCTCTTTGCTATTTCCTCACCTGCCTCAATGATGATGTTGGATTCCTCCTCTAAGTCCAAATAGCTGTCTGTGTCCAACAGGAGCAGAACTGGCTGTCCCTGGGTCATGCTGTAAGCTAACAAGGACCCTCCATGTGCGAGCTGTCATTCAACTTCATCCAGAAACTGCCACTCCTGTCCCATGACCCACTGTCAGGGTTCTGGGACCGTAATTTCACTCATGGGGAGCTGTCATTCCACCACACCAAGAAACAGCCAGCCACTCCAGTCCCAGGTCCCACCATCAAGGTTCTGCGGCCTATCTTCCAGACAGGGAGGGATGTCTAACACTTAGGCTAATCACATTGAATGTGAGAGGGTTAAACCACCCAGTCAAAAGGAAAAGAGTCAAAACCATACTAAGAGAGCAAAAATCAGATATTTATTTTTTACAGGAAACCCACTTCCTAAATAAGGACTTACCCAGATTGCAAATCAAATGGGCATCATAAGAGCAGCCTGTAGTACCAGGAAAAAATCAGGGGTCCTAATTGGAATAAGAGAGGAACTAGAACCCACAATCCACAAGGTAATAAGGGATGATCAAGGAAGGTACATAATATTAAATGTAGAAATAAAGGGGGAAAAGCTGGCATTAATAAACATATATGCACCCAACGAAAACAAACAACAATTCGTCATTGACATGTTAAAAATAATAAAGAAAGAAGTGGAAGGGGCCTTGATAGTCCAAGGGGACTTTAACACATACTTTACTGAAAGGGACACGTCAAGGAGGATAAGAATAACGAAGTGGCAGACAGAGATTGTTCAGAAACTAGAACAAATGGGGCTAGTGGATGCCTGGAGAACATTAAATAAGCAAGGGAGAGAATACATCTTCTTTTCCCCACTGCACGGGACATTTTCCCGAATAGATCACAGTTGGGTCATCTCATCAATAATTCCAGTGGTAAGGAAATGCACAATAATACCAATGGTGGTATCAGACCACTATGCCATAGTCACAATAGGGGACTGGTGGAAACCAGAGATAAAACAAACCCACACATGGAGGCTGGATACAGCCCTACTGGCCAACCCCAATGCAACAGAACAAATACAAGAAGAAATAAAATTCTATTTTGAGTTAAATGAGGGATCAGTGGATTCAGAGTATACACTATGGGAAGCTGAAAAGGCAGTTATCAGGGGGAAGATTATAGCTATAAAGGCCAATATAAATAGGCAAAGAAAAGAGAGGGAGAGGGAGCTATACCAGGAATTACTAGAGCTAGAAAATAAGACCAAAATACAAAACAGCCCCAAATTGAAGGAAAAAATCATACAAACTCAAGGAGAAAGAAACACCATAGAACTACAAAACACAATTAGGCAGTTGAAAAAAATGAAATGCTTTTATTTTGATCAAGGAAACAAAGCTGGTAAAGCGCTGGTGAGATTAGTACAGATTAAAAGAAATAAAAGCACAATAACAAGCATTAAAACACAGCAGGGAGACATCAGTAACAAGCTAGAACA
>QEPC01005817.1:110271-120899 GCA_003113815.1 Sphenodon punctatus | reverse complement strand
AAAAGAACATGTTGTACATGCATGTAGGTATGAGAAGAACGAGCGGTTACTGCGGTACAAAGAGAGACACACAGACAGTAGCACAGCACTAGCAGCAGTCAGCTCAGCGTCTCAGCAATAGCTTGAGACAGCGTGCATCACTCGCACAGCGGCGCTGCAGCAGCAGCACAAAATAGTACAGTATGACTCATACTCCCTTCGTGGAACCGCGATAAGTGCTTATGCCTGTGACTCATATATTAAATTGGCAGAATGCAGGAAAAGACCGCTGATTATATACGGCAACGGTAACAATGAAGAAATCGGCGAAACACATACATTCCGCATCTGAGAATTCTTGTAGCGAAAAAAATGCAGAATCGCGGAGTACCGCGCGGAATTCTGCGAGGCGCAACCTGGGATGCCGAGGTTTAGGAATGGAATTGCGGAGCGGTAACAGCTGCTGCCGCATCAGCCCTACTGAAGAATAACATTTGTTATTGCACCAAAGCATGCCAAAATTTATGAGGCTGCTTGAAAAAGACTGTTGAGATCCAAATCAAGGTGACGAGACAATCAATTTGTCTGTGTCACTCACACTGTCTGAAAAAAAAGGAACAAGCAGAGTCAGTACACACAGTAACTGGTTTCCTCCAAGCTTAACTAGATATCAGTCTTTTTAAAAGCACCCTGGCCCCCCCGGGCCCTGCCAGGTTGGGGCTGACACTGGCCAGCCTCTATAAACTTGCCACTATAAACTTTAACTATAATAAACTTTCTGCCCACTATAAATGTAGGCGGAACGAAATGAGTGGGGTAACTGTGTATGGGTAGGTCACAGCTCGCTGCTCTAAAAGCATCCACCCTCATCCCCAGCACCCTCATTTTCATCATGAATGTGATTGTTTATTGTCACGGTGAGAATTGCATCTGCTGCATGCCTATAAAGCCACACAGATAGTGCACAGCAGTCATACACACCAACATGCGTGAATAATCATTGATGCAGACACACCTTACACAACAACCCCCCCACACGCAACACACACTCACTCAATCACATGTCACATTTGCTGTTGCATACATTTTTGAACCAATAACACTTAGCTTTCCATGAGGATTTCACTTCACAGGAGGCAGCTCTGTCTGCCCCTGATCTCCAGCGCCTCCTCTTCCTAAAGCTGAGGATCCTCATCATCTGAGACTGCCTGTCAGGGTTCCATGTCCTCCCAGCACAGCACAGCACCACCCACCCAATCCCCTAAGCTTGGCTATTCTGTTTAGGCCTTGACTGAAGCTGTGGACTAGGGTTGTGTGTCAGTGCATGCAGGTGCAAGAAGAACTTCTTCCAAGTTAGTGGTTCAAGTCAGTGCTCCGAATATCTTGTTGGTGGAAAAAGGAAAAGAAAACCACAGAAGACAAATTTAAATGATGAATAGAAGAGGACACCAGTACTGCCATGTTATCACCTCCCTAAGCAATATACCTACCTTCTATGTTTATGAACACATGCAGTGGCACTGCTGCTGGCACAGTGAGTGCTTACCTTCTCAATGCTCCTGTATGCCCTCACATATGTCATCCTCCAGATCACAGCCCTGTCGTTGGAGTGACAATGCCTCTTTAGTTAGCTGCATAATTTCCTCATCTGTGGCTTTCAGAAATTCCTTTGTAATTTTTGGAAGGTAGGCCTTGTTCTTGTATATCAATGCAAGTCATTCAAGATTTGCACTTGAGAGGCTGGTTTTTTATTACCCACAATAGCACCAGCACAGCTGAATACACGTTCAGATGGCATACTCGATGGGGGGCAACCAAGGTGGGATATTGCAAGATTATAGAGTGCCAGCCAAGTGTCTTTTTTTTCATTCCAATAAATGAGTGGATCAGTACTCATGCCAGCCACCCCTGCAGACATCCTGTACTGGTCATACATGTCTTCTGCTGCTGCAAGTGACGTTGTTCAGTGCAGAGGATCAGTTCTTTTCACACTCAGTGCACAATCTGATGACAGGAGGCCAAATTTCTTAAAATCGGACCAAACGGATGAAGCATGCCCTTTTGTCTTGTCTTCTGCACTGCTGTCAGTATGATCTTCTTCAACTTCAACATCTGTGTTCTCACTCTGGGACTGCGAGCAAACCAGCCGTGATGAAATGTCACACCATGCAGCATCTGCTGATGCATCCCCACCCAAGATCTTTTTTACCTTCTTAAATCATGGGTCCAGAGCAGTGGCCGTCCAGTACAGTGCCCGGACAGTCATCGTCTCAAACTGAGGGCAGTCGTCAATCAACTGTAGCAAGGTACGGGCCATTGCGGCAGCAATCTGTCCATCCTCCTTTTGAGCGAATGTCTCTTGGAGATCTTCAACTTTGCTCTTTAATTAGACGAGCGCAGCCAAGGTCTGGTTGAGTGTGGCATCTGCCTTGCTGACAAATTCTGTCATTGTAAGAAAGGACTCCAGCAGAACTAGCAGTGTTTCAATAATATCCCACTGTGTCACTGTTAACTACATTTCAGAAGTGTCTTTTACTGATTTGGATGCCACAACAAAGAAAGTGTCCACTGCAAGTTTTTGTGTATGCAATCTCTTGAGCATATTATATGTTGAGTTCCAACGTGTGCAGACATCGATAGGAAAAAAGTGAAGTGGAAGTTTTCTCTCTCTCTGTATCTTCCTGAGCTCATGCCAAGATGCTTCAGATCTATGAAAGTGTGCTACCAACTTCTTTGCTTTTTCAATTGTCTCTATTACAAAATCCTTAGCTTTGAGAAATTTCTTTGCAACCAGATGGAGGGAATGAGCCATGCAAGAAACGCTCTCAAAACCGGCATCACAAATTCCTTTAACGATATTAGGTCCGTTGTCTGCTACTATGAAGTCAACAGAGAGACCAAGCGGCTCCAACCACTGCTTTGTCAGGTCTAATAATTTTCCACGTATGTTGTCTGCTGTGTGGATTTGTGGAAAGTGTTCCAAAGCAAGTATGACTTGGTGTCTTTGCAGTAGATTCTTGCCATCGCGATGTATCCAATGCCCAGTTATCAACAGGCACTCCATGTGCTGCGCACTGGTCCACATGTCTGTTGTTAGGTGCACAACTTCACCTTCACAATCTTGCATAGCGGCTGCCACCGCTTTGCATGATTCATTGTACAGTGTGGGATGTTGCAGAGTAATAACTGATTCACAATCAATAAGGACAAATGCAGCTGAAGGTTTAAAAACAGAACTTTACTTAAGACTTTTCAGGCACAGATCCTTAGTTGCATCTAACTTGTAGTAAGACAAAATGGAGACTGAGACAAAAAGAGAGAAGGGAAGAAGGAGTGGTTACACAAAGGAACTCAATTGTAAAACTCCATCTCCCTTCTATGTACACATAAACTTAGCAGCGCCATCTGGTGGCTCTATAGTCAATTACTGTTCTTAATACAGCAGGGATTAATTTATGGATGTTGCATATACCAACACCCCTTCTCAACAGACAGAAGTTAACCTACTAAGCCCATTTTACTTAGTAGCTTTCGGTGGCACTCTCCTGCTAAAGGTTTTGTCAGGGCACCTTCTACCACGTCTTCTGTAGTTGCCTTTGTCCATTTGTTGTGTTCCTCTTCTGATGTTTGTAAGACATCTTCCCATGTTGATGTCTCAGACAGTCTGTCGTTACTTGCTTTGTAGGACAGGCGGGTGGGTGGTTTGCTTTTATTTTCCCTGGTAGATCTGATTTCAACATCTGCAGGTGATTGGGTTTGTTCCTGCATCTCAGTTGAGCTTGTGCTGATTTCAACTGTTTGTTCAGGATGCTCTTCTCCTCTTGATTCAGGACATGCTTCTTCTCCTGATTCTTGTAAGGACATTACACTGTTGCTTGGGTTTTCTTCGAAAGTCACACTGTTGCTGAAAGTTACTTTGTCTGTGTGTGGGTTGAGGATTCTGTATCCTTTGGAGTGTTCGCTGTATCCAACAAGAATCCCTTCCACAGATTGGTTTTGTAGTTTGGTGCATTTCTCTTCCGGAATGTACATGTATGCCTTGCATCCAAACACTTTGATGTGTCCCACACTAGGCTTCTCTCCATACCAGAGTTCATATGGAGTTTTACTTGCTGTTCTTGAGTAGAGCTGGTTCTGTAGATATGTTGCCGTAACTACTGCCTCGCCCCAATATTTTTCAGACAGTCCGGAGTCTGTCAACATGCACCTGATCATTTCTGTTAAGGTTCTTTTCTTTCTTTCAGCTATCCCATTTTGCTCAGGTGAGTATGGTACCATCTTCTGGTGCTCTATCCCATGGGCTCTGAGGAAGTCTTCAACTCTCTTTCCTGTGTATTCGCCTCTGTTGTCGGTTCGAAGTATGAGCGGCTTGTGTTGGACTCTGTTGCTTGTCATGGCTATGTAGTCCCTTAATTTTTCCAGTACTTCATCCTTATGCTCCATGAGATATGTGACTGAGTATCCTGAATAGTCATCTATGAAGGTCATTATGTATCTGTTCCTTCCAGGTGTGGGTACATTCATGGGACCGCACACATTGCTGTGTATGAGGTCAAGTGGCTTGGAGGTTCTAGTCTGGCTTGCCTTGGGTAGCGTTGCTCTGGTGGCTTTAGCTTTGATACAACATTCACATCTCATGGTCAAGGGACATGCTGTTACTGTCAGGTGTTTTGTCAGCTGCTGTCTTTGCAGTTCCTTTATGCTTTCCGGGTGCCTGTGACCCAGGCACCGATGCCACAGATGAATACAGTCCTTTTGTTGCTCATGTGAAGTGAGTTTTGCTTGTTCCTTGGTTGCACTCAAGTGATACAGGTGCTCATCTGCATAGGGTCTGGCTAGGACCCTTGTCCCCTTCTGGATTGTGCATTCATTACTCCGGAACTTGACAGTGAACCCTTTCTCTGTTAGGCGTTTAACAGATCGGAGTCCTCCCTCTGAGCCAGCTATGTATAGCACATCCTTTACTGGTATTGCTTGTGTGCCTCCATGTGGCTTGTTGCAACTTAGAATTCCTTCGCCAATACCTTCTGAAGTGATGCTGCTTCCATCTGTGAGGTATATCTCTTCTTTGTTGCTTGGGTCCAGTACAGTGAAAAAGCTCTTGTCGCCGGGCATGTGACTTGTGACTCCAGAGTCGACACACCAGTCCTGTGATGAGTTGGTATGTGTTGCTCTAAAACATCCACTCCACTGTTCTGTGGTTGTGTCACTGGTTGTGTCCTTGGTCCTTTGCTTAGACACTTCTGGAGATCACTTTTGTTGTTCTGCCTTCCATATGGAGCAGTCTTTCTTTAGTTGTCCTTCTTTCTTGCACTGAAAACATGCCCTTGAGAATATTTATCTGCAATTCTCAGGACAGTTTCCTTGTCCTGGTCCTGATTATCTTGCATGATTTCTTTCCTGCACTGGAATTCATCCATGAGTCTCCCTTTTACAAATTCCAGTGTTAGTTCTGTCTCAGACCTTGTCTCTAGGGCATTTATGAGGGTGCTGTATGATTCAGGCAGGCTTCAGAGAAGTAAGGTCACCACATGGTTGTCTTTTATCTCTTCACCAATGCCTTGCAGTTGTGCTACCACTTTCAACATTGACTTTATGTGATCCTGAATCTCCTTCCCTTTACCAAGTCTCATCTGGTACAGTTTCCTTAGGAGAAACAGTTTACGCAGTTTCTGCAGTGCATTCCACATGCCCTTTGCTGTGGCCTCCTCCCTTATGTGGATTAACTGGTCATCTTCTACTAGCAGGCTTATGGTTGCCTTTGCTTGTCTGTTCTTTCTGTCCCACACCTCAGGGTTTTCTGCAGGTCTGTCTGTGGTGACCAGCTCTCACTGGTCAACTTTGGATAGGAGCATTTCTATTTTGAATTTCCACAACTGGTAGTTTGTGTTATTCATCTTGAAGACTGAAAGCTTTAATTCAGAGCTGCTGGCCATGCTTGCTTCCCTCCCCTCAGATTGGGATTCTGGTTCTTCTGCTCACTTACTGTTAGTAGGCCTACTCTGGGAGTTTCCTTTGGGCCTCTTTTCCTTTCAGCTCACTTCCAGTCTTTGGAGTTGTTGTGGGCTGTTCAGAAGAGGTCTGGACCCATAACCTGTTGCAGAGTAATAACTGATTCAGAATCAGTAAGGACAAATGCAGTTGAAGGTTTAAAAACAGAACTTTATTTAAGACTTTTCAGGCACAGATCCTTAGTTGCATCTAACTAGTAGTAAGACAAAATGGAGACTGAGACAAAGAGAAAGAAGGGAAGAAGGAGTGGTTACACAAAGGAATTCAACTGTAAAACCCCATCTCCCTTCCATGTACACATAAACTTAGCAGTGCTATCTGGTGGCTCTATAGTGAATTACTGTTCTTAAGACAGCAGGCATTAACTTATGGATATTACATAAAGCAATATGGGAATGGTCTTTGTGGCAAAATATACCTTTGAAGGTACCTTCCATCGTGGAGTCATGCCCTCCATCACTTCACGGAACTCCTCATTCTCCACAAAAGAAAAAGGCAGCATGTCCTCTGCAAGCATCTTTGTCACAAGTGTGAGGTACTTAGACTTTTATTACTTTGGCTCGGGCTTTCGCCATGGCCTTGGTACAAACAAAGTATACAAAAACGTACAGATGTTGGAGAACACCCAGCAACTACAGTGATCAACAACCATACGAAGGACAAAAAGACAAACCGTTAATAAAATATTTAAATAATAACACATAAAATTAGATTCAACATTCGTTGTTATTGCTATTAGAGCTACTACTAAATAGTGTGGCTCACCTTCCCACTCTGTGCTGGTTACTTTATTTGCAGATGGAATCTAATTCTCTCGCTCCTCTTGGCTATGAGAGTAAGAAACGTTGCCAGAGATGTAATATCACTAAGATTTGACAGGTTGGCTAAATACGTTAGGGACTGAGATCGAGTAAGTCCCCTACCCTCCAACAGCGAAGCCAACCAGATCGCCCTCTGATGGACATAATACGGGCAACTAAATAATTGGTGCTCCACCGACTCTATCTCCAGGAGTGAACATGAGCATGTCCGTTCTTGATAGGGGACTTTTGCATACCTACCCTTTACCACTGTGGATGGAATAAGGTTGAAACGAAACAGAGTATACTGTCGTCTCAGCCGAGAGTTCCCCAGGATGTCCAAATATATTTCCCTTTTGAAATACACTTTGCTTTTTGCAAGTCCTGGGGCCACCCTCCAATTTTGAGGGCAGCGAGGTCCTCCTGAATTGCAATGTCACTAGATCTTTGTTGAATGCAAGATTTGATTTCACCTGGGGTTTGAGTACTTAGATATGCAATCGAGAAGCCCAATTTACTCAGTGTTAATGCAATGTATCGAATCCATGGATATACTCTAGCTCCCTCATGTTGGAGTTCCTCCTTCAAACATAAAGTTTGCAGGGAATCAGGGGGAAGAGCTAATAACTTAACCCAGTACCTTATTAGAGTTGCCCTCCCTTGATGTTCTATCGAGGGCATGTTTACCTCAGCTCTGAGGACTGCTCCTGGGATACTACCCCCCACTTTTAAAAGTCTGCGCAAGAAATAATTCTGTACTAGTTCCAGGATTCTGGTATCTAAGAAAAAGGTGCATTCCGAGCCAAAGGTTAGCATAGCGATAACCTTTACTCGAAAGGCCTCTATGATCATGGAGACAGGTGTATCCCTTGAGGAATTATGGGCTTTAATCAGCAACTTTTTGGCAGCCATTGATAATCGGGCCCTTTTTGTGACGTGTTGGGTGCATGTGCCCCTGAGGGTAAAGATCGTGCCTAAATATGTGAATTTATTTACTATCTCAAAGGTTATCCCAGAGACTGTCCAACTTACGTTCTTTTGGAACCTCTCCCCTACTTTCAAGATCTTAGATTTTTCTTGATTCACCTTTAATCCGTTTGCTGATGCATAATCCAATAGCCCTTTTATTACTAATCTTAATCCCTTTTCTTTCTGTGCAAACAGAGCCAAATCGTCTGCATACTGCAGCGCATAGAGTGGATACCCCTGAATCTTAGGGGGATGAGGACTATGCATTTTAATCTGCTCTAAGTGCGAGGTAGTACTGTGCAGTTGGGTGAGATGCTGACCATTTCATTTGATTTTGTACAGATTGCTCCAATGTAGTTTGCACAGTAGTGTCACCAGCGGTGCATGTTGATTGATCTGTACTTTTCCTTCTGCATTGGGGAGTAGTGGTATTCAGAACTGACATGTGATGGTGTTTCATGTGGCTATGCATTCCACTGGTTCCTGACTGGCTCTCCCCACCTTTGGTTCCTCTCTTGATTTTTCTAGAGCAGTATTTGCACTGTAAAACTAATTTCTTCACATCACAAGCAGTGAAATGTTTCCATACATCAGACCTTTGTCCTGTTCTTGCATCTGCGGAGCTGGTGGTGGTGCCTTACTAAGGTAATACCTCAGTCTATTGTGATGTTGCTGGAGATGGAAGATGACCTCCTGGTGAAATCCGATTCTTAAACAGGCTCATTGTACTGTCATGCACTGTGGTGGCAGATTGACTTTGTTGTGCTAAAGAATATCTGTTGAACACAGGGGCTACCTGTGTTCTTCTTGCACACAGCGAAGGCAAATCAATTTCTTCCTGTCTCACATTGAATGGGTGATGATGCAAAATCTTTAATATTTTAAACAGTGGTGTGGAGGATGAGGAAGGTGAACAAGGAGGGTTATAGTCAGGATCAGTGTTATTGCTGTCATTATCATCAATATCAGTTACATCAGCATTACTCACATCAAGGTCATCATAATGGTAATGGCCCATATCTGCAGTGGCAATAGTGGTGGTGATGTCTCCCCCCAGTTCCTCCTCATCACATGTCTCTATTGGACGTGGCTCAGTTGTTGTTGTTTCCAGTTCAACCACTATATCCTCATCCTTTCCCTGGCAATGTTGCACCTGCACATCATTGGATTCTTCTGATGCCACTGATGATTTGTCTGCATCTGGGGTGCATCTGTTCCAGAAATCTTCCATTGCCTCCTGTGAGCACCGGAAAACACCGAGCTGAAAAACATTTTTTGAACTCTGTGGCACTGAATGTTTTTCAGCCTCAGCCAGTTCCATCTCAACATGTGGTGGTTCCTCCACATGTGACTGCTGCTGTGCTTCTAGCTGCTGATGCTTCAGATGTTACTGGTGTGAGTGAGGAGACTCCTCCAGACTCTTATGCTGCTGCACTGGGGAGGATGTAGACCCTTGAAGTAAGTTAGGCTGCTTCTGCTGGTGGAGTTTTCTTTTGCCATTGCACAGCATTAAGAGCATTGACAATGGTTTTTTGCACCGCTGACGAGATTCAGTACATTGGCGATGGCTGGAAGTCTCATGACGAGCCATTGCTTAACAGTTCTTCTGAATCTGTAATTACACAACTAAAGATTATGCTTGGTAAGACAATGTAGAAAAATGTTCTAGAATAATAAGAGATAATGATTCAGAAACACAGTCCATCATGACATTTAAAGTTTATTTTGATTCTTTGAAGATTAGATCAACATAAAACAGGTTGATCTAATCTTTGAAGATTAGATCAACATAAAACAGATTGTAAGCACAGTCCAGCACCAGTGGTAGCCATTGACTGTTGACTTCAAAATACTGACAGTCAATCCATATACAGTAGAGTAGAACAACAGAAGTGAACAACATTCGCTTGCTATTAATACGGTACAATATCCACAATCACAGAGTGAATGTTTTTGTAGAATATCGACAAGCCCAAGGTGGATAGATGCACACCATCTTTAAGAAAAAGACCTTTATCATCTGGGGTAATGTTACAGTGCCAAACAGAATGCATGTCCATGTCTTTCATAAATCCTCCAACTGACTTGTTGACATTCTTTATACATTTGTTCATAGCCTGCCTATTTGTACTGTATCTGTTGAATTGCCACATGATTAGGTCTGAAAACAATATTTTACACCCACTGAATAGATTACTTATATCCAGTAAATTCCTTTTCATGAAGTCAATCAGCTCAACCCCTTTGATTATCCCTGTGTCATTTCCACCAGAGTGGATCACTAAGCAAGATGGAAGATCTGAATTTGAAGAAATGAATTTTCTTTCTTTCTTTAAAGTGGCCAAGACATTGCACCATCTCAGTCCACCCCTCCTTAGCCACCTCACATTAACATCTTTCAAAGGGAGATTGCATTGTTGGTTTTCATTTTTGCAGAATTGCTCCAGTCTTGTTATATAAGAATCACCAATTAACCAGATGTTCTTCATGGCCTAGTAAGCATTAGGGATGGGCGAACGCGGTTCGGTAGTTCGGTGTTCGGCCCGAACTCAGCCTGTTCGAACAACCGAACACGAACACGAACACGAACACACCGAACGGACCGAACACAGAACACCGAACACCAAAATGGCAAACACACCGAACGGAACCGAACACCGAACGACGAAAATGGCAAACACACCGAACGGAACCGAACACAGAACGACGAAATGGCCGAACAGTTCGTTCAATTCGAATCGCGTTCGGTTGTGTTCGGGTGGCTAAAACATGGTCTTCTGTCAGGTCACTGGAAGGCCAAATGTAGCAGGGAGGGGGAAGTCATTTGACTCAGCTAGGAGCAGACTTCCAGGCACCAGGGGTGGAGGG
>QEPC01005817.1:79703-100287 GCA_003113815.1 Sphenodon punctatus | reverse complement strand
ATCACCAATGAACCAGATGTTCTTCATGGCCTAGTAAGCATAAATGTCAAAATTGACTTCAAATTTATAATTTTCTTTAAATGCAGTCACACAACAAGAACCATGTATACTTACTTATTCTCATAACATACTCCTCTCTTTCCTAGCAATTATGTAAGCAGTTAAGTCACAAATCTATACTTTAAAATAAATAAATCATTTTGTATTAATAGTTTTAAAACAAATTAGGAATGGGTTGTAATGGGAGGGAAAACAAAATACTTGCCTTATTATCTGGCTACTGCAGTGCTGGCTGTGTCCTTTGTGTGTGTCTCACAGCGTCCATGCACTGTCGCCTCCTGGTCCTGGATGAAAATGACACCTCCTCGTACTAGTTGTTGCTTGCTATGAAATCCAAGTAGGAGGCAGGAAGCAAAAGTGATGTCACTGAAGGATGAGCTGTAATTAATGATGGTAAATTAATGTTAATCAATACATGCTAATGTGATGTAATGTATATATAATGGTTCTGTATACAGACACAAACACACACACACACACACAAACAATCACAGTAGGGTAGGGATGCTTGCACCTTGCCAACTGGCTCAGTCAGACAGGAGTAGGACTCAGAGGAGTCATGTCAGGTGATCAGTGGTTACTCAGGCCAAGTGAGTTGGTCGGTGGTGTCTCCAATGTGATTTTCATTTCAAAAGATTGGCCAGGGCTGGCATTGATTTACAAATTTCAATAGTTAGTCACCCTCCTCCCTGCCTGTATTGGTCACCTGCCCTAGCAGCAATGAAGAACAAAGGGGGGTGGGGAACCACCTTTCCAGTTAATGGGATGCAAGCCGGCGGTGGCAGGCAGCAGCTTCAGAGCTTTCACCCCCAACCCACCCGCCAGGGTCAAAGTCAAAGGGACCCCATGAAGCACATTGCGTTGGTGCCTGGGAGGGTTGGGGGGGGGGCACGGGCAGGCCAGTCATGACTCAGAGCACCGGGTCCAGGTGCAGAGTCACCATCTACTAGAGTTCTGCTCACATAAGCATAACACATAGCTAGCAAATACGTTTGTTTTTATCATGTGGACTGGCAGTCCCCATTATTTTCTGTGTGCGAATTCAAACTAAGTCTCCCCCTCCTGATGCTCCTGCAGCAACCACCCGGCTATCGCGCCTGCCCACCGTGGCCCCGGGTCGGCCCCCAGGCATGGAACACACTTCATGGGGTCCCTTTGACTTTGACCCTGGCAGGTGGATGAGGGAAGTGAAAGCTCTGAAGCCACTTGCATCCATCCCATCCCATCTCACATTCCATACCATAATAAAACTTGGAGACTGTGACAGCTTCAGAGCTTTCACCCCCACCCCCCACACACCCAGGGCAAAGTCAAAGGGAGGGACCACCGCATGAAGCGTGTTGTGGGCCCGGGGGTCGGGGCCAGCTTGCATACTTCCCATTCCATGCACATACCATAATAAAACTGAGTGAGTCCCAATCCCTCCATCCTGGTCCCAGACGGTGCCAGGCGGGAAGCAAAGGGATGAGTCTGTCAGTAATATCACAAAACTATATCACACAAATATCACAAAAAATATCACAAAAAATGGGGTGGGGAAGCATCCAGTTAATTACCTAGTTAGCCAACTTCAAGTAGAGAGCTTGGGGGGAGGGGCGCAGGGGGAGTGGTTGATTGTGATGATTGTGAATCAGGCCCTTGGGATTCATTCGGATTTTAACTCAGAGGGAAGAGGGGCACAAACATGACTCAAACACAGGCTTTTTCACCATCTGAATGTTAAGGAAGACACAGACAGAGCATACAACAGAGCCGACACTGGGGGGGAGGCTTTATTTCAAATAATCACACACAGTAAGACACAGATAAAATAATGGGGATGGGGGCTGTCACATGATAAAACAAATGTATTTACTTAGCTACTATGAGTTATGCTTATGTCTGTGAGTGAGCGGAGCTCTAGTCTGCATCCAGCACCCGGACCCGATATTCATGCCCACCCTTGGGCCCAGCCCCCGGCCCGGGCATGCAACATGCTTCATGCGCGAGGGGAGTGGGGGCTTTGAAAGCTACATGAAGCTGTTGCCGACTTGCATGGCCCTCCCATTCCAGTGTATTCCATAATAAAACTGGGTGGGGGGAGAGTGCATGCATGGAGCCAGTGCCTGCCTATGCAGCTATGCAGCCTGGCATGGACACACAACTTTTGCTAGCTTTTGTGATTCATTTAGGAATTTAAGGGAAGGGGCACAAAAATTCAAACACCGGCTTTTTCAATATCTGAATGTTAATGAAGACACACAAGGCCACAATAACACCACTCATGTTTGATTAGCCAACTGAGACTCCCAGTCCCTCTGGCCAGTGGTGAGGCATGCAGTGCAGCGGACGTGGGCGGCACGAGGCAGTGCTGCACTTTGCGCATAAGTAAAATCTTAAATAAAAAATCATTGTAAATTAACATTTCGGATACTTATAGTCACTTGAATTAAACTTCAAACTTAAATACAGTTGTGGGAGAAGAAAGGCAGAGGAAATTCAAACCCAGGTCTCTACACAGCTCCTTTTTTAAGGTGGCAGCGTAACCACTGGACCACAGTGGCCTGATGGTCTACTACAGCAACAGCGTTCAAGGAAAGTCAAAGGGACCTCATGAGCACGTTGCATGTCTGGAGGTCAGGGGAGCCATGGGCGGGCCAGCCGTCTGCAACTCTGAGCAGACCAGGTCTGGGTGCAGAGTGGCAGTCTACTAGAGCTCCGGTCACCCACAGTCATAAGCATAACACATAGCTAGCAAATACATTTGTTTTATCATGCGGACTGGCAGCCCCCAGTCCCCTGCCACCAGTGGGCCAGCTTGCATCTGTCCCGTCCCGTCCCATTCCATACCATTAGAAAACTGGGAGATAGAGTTTTCACCCCCCCACCTGCCTGCCAGGCCCAGGGTGAAAGTCAAAGAGGGACCACCGCATGAAAAGGGTGTTGCAGGCCCGGGGGTCGGGGTCAACTTGCATGCATCCTTCCCATTCCATTCATACCATAATAAAACTGAGTCCCTCAGTCCCAGTCCCGAACAGTGCCGGCACTGCTGGGCGGGGAGGCGAAGGAGGGATGAATCTCTCAGTAATAAGTTAATAGCACAAAATTCTCAACAACAACAGGCAGCAAACCAAATACATATGTATCATATTGTAATCACAGTAACTTACACAAAGTTTTCTTGAGTGTATGAGATTATCACATTCACTCAGCGAAAGAATCTCTCTTCTCACGTCGTGGTATCGGCAAGTAAAAATCCGTCCTCACACAGCGGGGAGAAAAGGGATCAAATGGTAGCAGCCCCCTAATTTATAGGGGTGGCAGAATGAAATTTAAATAGAAACAAAAGATAAGGGCGGTCTCTGTGTCTCTGTCTCTAAGCCAATCAAAAGGGACAGACTAGGGTCAGGGAGTTGCGGAGGTGGATCCTGCGCCGCTGAGTCATTCCAGGCGGTGGAACCATGTGGCAATGAATCACAATATAAAGCTCCTGCGCTTAAGTGAAAGGTGAAACTTTTTGCCAAACCTACCGCTTCCACGTGACATCTGCAATGGCAACAGTACAGTGGCAGCAACTGTGGAAAGCCGCAAGTGCAAGCAGTGGAAAGCTCTCCCTTCTGACTCGTGCTGCTTTGTGCAGAAGAGAGCTTTCCTCCGTTAAATGCTGCTGCAGCGGTACAGCACTTCAGCCCTAGACACAGCTGTGGCAGGCATCGCCCGCCACTTCCCTGCCCCTCCCTCCATGCCATCCTCCACAGCGGCGGGGTTGGGGGACTGAGGTCCCGGGGGTGGGGGCCGGGCTGGCATCCCACCTTGGCATGCACCTAGCAGCTGACTTAGAACAAGTGCGGACCAGGGGAATCTGACTGTTTCAGTAACTTCGGGATAAGGATTGGCTCTAAGGGCTGGGTGTTGCAGGCTCATCGGAGCTATGGCAGTCTACAAGAGTGTGGAGAAAATGGCTAACATGCAGTACGAGCAGCAGCGGCAGAAGCCCGGCCAGGTCTCAGTGCCAGGCACCCCTCTTGGCCAGGTCTTGCAGGCTGGCTGGCATGGGTGGGGGAGTGGCAGAGGCACAGCCAGGGGCATACTCGACAGAGCTTAAGAAGCACTAGTGCACGTTGGTCAAGATTTGCCCGCTGGTGAAACTCATGGACACCCAGCCCCTGCCCACTGGCACACTCATCTGCGCTATGGCCATCTACAAGATTGTGGAGCCAATGGCTGACATGCAGTACTAACAGCTGATCCTGGAGAAGCCAGCAGGAGCCCCAAGGAGATTTCTCTTTCATTGTGAAGGGCAGGGCACCCTGGAATGTGTTCACCCTGAGACAGGGGCCCGCGCGTTGGAGAGCAACATGGTTCCAGTGACATCAGATCATCTCTCGCTGCCCCTTGAAAATCCTTAACTTGTCCCAGGGGCAGCCAGCTCTGCTCCTGTTGGGACACAGACAGCTATTTTAGACGAGGTATCAAGCATCATCACTGAGGCAGATGAGGAAATAGTCAAGAGGAGCTCGCTTGCAGGCTGGTTGACATGGGTGGAGCAGTGGCAGAGACCCAGCCAGGGCTTGGTGCCGGGCACCCCTCCTTGGCCAGGCAGGCATTGCATGGTGTCTCGCTGGCCCTTGAAAATCCATAACTTTGTGCTGAAGATTGGCTCTAAGGGCTGGGTCAGTTAGGCTGAGATGCGAAGAGGGGCTCGGCGTGAGCCTCGACTGGACGAGGCGCCATGCCCCCTCTCCCCTTTGCCGTGGAGGGGGGGCAGTGGCGGCTACTCTGTATGTGAGCCGGGCCCTTCCTGTGGATTGCCCCAGCTGCGGCAGGCATGGGTTGGGGAGTGGCAGAGGCCTGGCCAGGGTCGTACTCAACAGAGCTCAAGAAGGAGGAGAGCCACTGTGGTGAGCCTTGAAGCCTAGTGCACAGGCCCTGGTGGAACTGACCCAAGGTACAGAACTTGGTGGTAGTAGCAAATAAATAATAATATTCAAACGAGAATTTTTAAGGATGAAGTGGTGAAGGGTTCCATGTGAATCGCAGTTGAACATGGGTCAGTCGCTCCTAAGAGACACGAGCCGGGCCCTTGCTGTGGATCAACACAGCCCTCCCTGCTGAATGAGATTTCCAGAAAAGTGAGGAGCAAATGGCTGACATGGAGTACCAGAAGCAGTGGCAGACCTCCGCCAGGGCTTGGTACCAGGAACCCCTGCTTGGCCGGACCTTGCAGGCTGGTAGGAAAAGATGTGGAGTGGCTGGGTGTTCCTTTCCAGCCATTTCACCTATGAAATCCCATCTTTATCAGAGCACTCGGCTGCATAGGAAGTGAGGAGTCTACTGAAATCCTATAGTATTTGGTGTGTGTGTGTGTGTGTGTGTGTGTGTGTGTGTGTGTGTGTGAATATGTGATGTTTCAGGGTCCAGTCTTGGAGAGGCTGTAGTTGGAGCTCTGTATCGATGCACATTGGCAGCAGCAGCAGACATTGGATTGCCTGGAACAGTAACCATGGCACAGCAGAGGCAGCATTGGCAGCAAAAGTGGACTTTGGATTGCCAGGGCACAGAACCCATACCACAGACAGCAGAGGCATGAGGCTAACAGAACGGATAGAGCGTAACTCGATAATCCACCCTGAACAGGCACGGTTTCGCAAGGGTTGGGCGACGCTGGATCACTGCTTGGTGCTCCATCATCTAGCAGAGAAATACAGAGTAGCAAATGGGAAGTGGACCAGGTGGGTCATCTTACATCTGACGTCCGGGTTAAACGGGGTGTAAAACAGGGATGTGTACTCACGCCCACCCTGTTTAGCTTGTTCATCAATGATTTTATTCCAACTACTAGACAGGAAAAATATTTTCCCCCGAAATTAGCGTCCAAATCTATTGGGGCCCTCTTGTTTGCAGATGATTTAGTCCTTTTATCACAAACTAGGATTGGGCTATTCAGGCAACTCTCGGCATTTGTGGACTATTGCCGGGATAACCATTTGATAATTAATAGTGCTAAATCTAATATTCTAGTATTTTCCCGAAGTAGGAGGGTTTCCCAATGGACTGTAGATGGTTTCCATTTCCAGCAGGTTAAAGGATACAAATATCTGGGGCTAAATTTTGAGGCCTCAGGATGGTGGGCAGTGCACTTGGAGAGAACTGAAGTGCAAGCTAAAAGCCAGGCTGCGGAGATTTTGAGTTTTTTTGCCGGGAGGAGAAATTTTTAAATGGCAGTTAAGGTCTTGGAGGCCAAGGTAAAGTCATCTTTTCTTTATGGTGCCTCGATATGGGTTCCCCTATGGGGGAAAAGCTTAAATTCACCACATACTAAATTCCTGAGCTCCCTCACTAAACTCCCTAAGGGGACCTCGGTAGCTGCTGCCCATCTTGAGATGGGTACGCGAGGGTGGAAGGTCATAGCTTGGGAGAAAGAAGCCCTCTTTTGGCTCAAAGCAAATAGAGCCCCCTCCAATAATTTCTTACATGATACCTTTCTGGACTCCTTTGTTAGCCCATGGCATCGGGCTATCGTTGACTATCTTGCCCGCACTGGTACATCAGAGGCTTACCTGGGATCTAGAAGATATGAAATAGCCAAAAGAGAGATAGTTACCTGTTTCCGGGATATAGACAGGCAAGAGGATTTGACCTTGGTGGCTAAATCCTGCCATATGGTGGAGTATCCATCATGGACTCCCCAGTTGGAATGTGGGGCGAACTATGTGGGGTCTAGTGCATCCTTTAGAGAAAAGTACTTATTTTTTGCAGCCAGGATGAATGCACTCCCTACAAGGGTGTTGGAGGGGCGGGCAGCACAGATCCCCTATGGGGATCGATTATGTCCCTTTGATGCCATGGCTGTGGAATCAACGCAACACATCTTGTTTGAATGCAACCTCTATGACTCAATTCAGGGCGAGCTGATGTTGTCCCCTCTTGGGGAATACTATGGTGCCTCGCAGATGGCCCTTTTGGCTATAGAACCTGAGATAACGCGCAACGTGATGCAGTTCTTAATGTGAGCGATGGGGCTGAGGAAGAACTTTCTTGAATTTAAACCCCTGCTAGCTTGAACAAATAGTTGTATTTTTATCTTATATTATTTTATCTTACATTATTTATTCAAAATTTATACCCTGCAGGAGAGAGCTAGACCTTCTAGATTCTAAACAATAATGTCAATTACAAAGTTATAGGCATTTGTTTTATAGCAAAGGTGGAGTCCTTTGTATTAATGAAATGGTTGAATTATTTTGTATCTATTATATTCTATGGCAATGATCAACGATCACGCCTTAATAAACTATACTGAAACTGAAACAGACAGCAGAGGCAGCATTGGCAGCAGAAGCTGGAACTTAGGCCCCAGAACCCTGATGGTGGGTCCTGGGGATGGAGTGGCTGTTTCTTGATGCGGTGGAATGACAACTCCCCATGAGCGGAATGATGGCCCCATTTGCCATGGTAGAGCTTCCATATAGCAGCAGACGGCAGCAGCAGGATTGCTTGGGCACATTTGGATCAGCCAAGGCAGAGCACCCATGGACCAGCAGACAGAAGCGGCGGGAGTACCAGGACAGTGGGGCACATCACCCAGGATTACCATGGCAGACAGACAGGCACCTTGGCATAAGAAGCAGGCAGGCCGGGGTAGGGCTTCAGCTTTGCCCACAGGCCGGACAGACAGGCAGCATGGCATGAGCATGGAAAGGCAGACTGAGGCAGGCTTTGAGCTTTGCCTACAGGGCGGGCAGACAGGAAGTGTGCAGAAGGCCGGAAGACTGAGGCAGGCAGACTGAGCTTTGAGCTTTTCAACCTGGCAGGACACTCAGATAGGCTGGTCAAGACTGCAATGTCATATTTGATATCAATATTGATACCGATACCAATTTCAAAGATTTTAGTTTTGGTATCGGTATCAGTATCAATATAGAATTTTGATTGCGCATGGCATTTGTGTGTGTATGTGTGTTGTGGCTGTGAGGTATGGTTTGTTTGAGGTTGGTTTGGTTGGCTGGTTGGTTGGTAATCAAACCAATCAAGATGGAGGATAAAAAAAGAAAAATGAAGCTGAGGAAGGTGAAGGTGGAGGTGGAGGAGGAAGAGGCCCAGCCTGGACCATCTGAGGTGGTGGAGGTCGGCTCCTTGCCAGAGGAGGAAGCGGGCACAGGAGGTGCCACTGCTGCCAGGTTTGTAAAATTTATTTTTGTTTATTGTTCCAACCAGGGTCTCAACTTGCCATCCCTAGCACCCCAAGAAGGGTACGATTGGCACGTGTCTTTGGTATGGGTCTGCCACAGAGAGAGAGGGTGAGGGGGCTCTTCCAGCAGACAGGCACGAGTCGCAGCACCCACTCAGACACATGCCAGCCAGGGCATCACCATAAATGCACAATATTATTTCGGTGTTCTATATGTGTTCCTGTTTCAGAGAGGGTGATAATGATGCCACTGCTGGTGCCAGGCCCAGAACCCCATCATGGTGGAGGTCGCAGCCACAGCCTGGGCCACTGAAAACCAGGCCGACGAGGCCTGTGGTCTGGCGGTACTACTACAGCCTGAAAGACGGATTCGCCAAATGCAAGGTAAGGCATGGGGGCTGGAACAACAGGGAATGGATTGCCCTATGATCTTTTAGGAATTCCCCTGCAGGGAGAGAGATTGGCCAGCCACCCACTTGTGGAGACAGAAAGCAGGCAGGGCTTGATAGACCATTGGTCTGACACAGTATGGCACTTCTTATGTTCCTATCTTTTTATGTTCTTTAGATCTGCGACCAAAAAATAAAATGTGGCACGCAGGATACCACATCTGGGCTCATTGCCCACAGCAAGAACGTCCACCTAATCAAGGTTGTGTGTGGTCCTTCTCAGGTTGGAAGGCGCAACGGCAGCAGGGACTCCCAGGAAGAACACCCTGCTCAAGAAGGAGGGGAAAGCAAGGCAGAAGCATTGCCATCGTAGCCCTTCCCCCTCCAGCTCCGCTGAGGAGTCTCCAGCCCCCTGGGAGGAGAGCCACAAGACAAGGGCCTTTCAGGCAAAGCTGTAGAGTCCCACAAAGAAATTCTGGATGGACTAAGGGTCCAAGCCTGCACCATGGAGGACATGCTGGCAGTACCGTTCAAGGCGCTCCAGGCAAGAGAGCTAAAGGCGTACGCACAGTACATTCGCACCGAGAAGGAGGACTTAGAACTGTACCGCCAGTCAGTAGAAAAATTGAAGGTGTCCTTGGCGGGGGGCCTGGACTTTACCCGGCAACATGGGTATGAGGTGGAGGAGGAAGTGCTGCCCGCCCCTTGTGCCCTCGCACCCCTTCCTCCTTTCCCTCACGTTCCAGGGGACAGGTCCACATATCCCTAATTTATTTTCCTTTCTTTGTATATATATATTAATGTTTGTTTTTTGTTTTATAAAGTTGTAATGGCAACCATGGGTGGCTAACAAGTAACAACATGAAAGATGAACACAATAAAATATCAAAAAACATAAACAGGGGAGGATGCTGTCTTTCAACTGAAAGCCACGTGCATGTTGGAGGAAAGGATTGCGCTCAATGGGCAGCCCTTCTTGGTGTTCGGGGACATGGGGTTTAGGCACCTGATTGGCTTCTTCCTGGCCCCCCCAGTTTAAGCTGTCCTCATACACCACCCTGACTCAGGCTGCCACCGATGCCTGGCAGGTAGCCTGCAATGCCCAACCAAGCAAGGGAGGCAGCCACCGAGTCCTGGCCGGGCCTCTGCTGCTGCTCCATCAATGCCTGGCAACCTGAAACACCCAGCCGTGATGGTGACTAGAATTGGAGAACCCAGCATAAAGTGAGCAGAACTGGAGGCCTGTCAGCACCACCCTGAGTCAGCAGGTGGGGCCTGCCCTGTACCAGGCTTTAAAGTAGCGAGGGAGGGAGCAAATTGCAGGGGCTGGGGGTGCCACTGGCCACTTCACCACCGACCTGTGGTCGAGTAGGAACATGCAGAACGCTTAGCTGGCAGTGACAACACACTGGTGGCAGGACCGAGAGGCAGCGTTTGGCAGTGGCCGGGGTGGTGGTTCTGAAGCAGGGTATAGGTGGGCCCTGCCTCAGGCATAAGTCATGGATGCCATGGCATCTCCACTTCTTGGAACATTGACTGCCATGGTGAAGGAGTGGGTCACGCCAGACATTCCCTTCACCAAGGGGCGTTCTGACGCATACGGCAGCCAACATTTGAGGGCACTCCATGAGGGGGGTTTCACCAGCATCCCTTCACCTGGTGGTCAGGGATGCTCTGGGCTTGGGGGAGAAGGGGATTGGGTCCCTGATTGAGTGGGGGAGGAAGCTGGGCGGTTTCTTTAACCGGATGGGCAGCAACCTCCTCTGGGCGAAGCAGGTTGAGCAAGGCTCCCCAGTGCACCAGCTGGTGCAGGATGTGTTCACCCAGTGGAATTCCTTCATGTTCCTGATGCTCGAGCAGCTTATCAAGCAGAAAGCCGCCTTGCATCAGGTTCAACTGGTGACGGACAGCGAGGCACCTTCAAGGTACTATGGGGCAGAATGGGAGATCCTGGCACTCTATGGGCACTGGAAAGGTGAGTTGGTGGAGAGGGTCCATCAGGCAGAGAGGGCTTTGGATTGTGCAGCACCAGCAGCAGCAGGACTCTCCTGGGGATGGTGGAAGTGGGAGCAGCCACCCCTTTTAGCTGGTGGGGTCTATCCCTGCCCCCAGCCCTAGCAGTAGTAGCACCAGCAGCAGCACCCCAATTGCTTCTGGATGACGTGGATGGACAGCCCTCCCTGCCTGGAATGTAGGCCCCAGAACCCTGAGGGTGGGTCCTGGGGCTAGAGTGGCAGCTTCTCAAAGTAGATGGACAGCCCTCGCTGTCTGTAAAATAGGCCCCAAAACCCTGACGATGGGTCCTGGGTCTGGAGTGGCTGCTTCTTGATACACTGGAATGACAACTCCCCATGAGTGGAATGACGGCCCCTGAGGTTGGTTTCTGGGGCTAGAGTGGCAGCTTCTCAAAGTGGATGGATGCCTGTAACAGCACCCAGAACCCTGACAGTGTGTCCTGGGGCTGGAGTGGCTGTTTATTGATGCAGTTGAACGAAGGCTCTATGTGAGCGGAATGACGGGCCCCAAAACCCTGATGGTGGGTCCTGGGGCTAGAGTGTCAGCTTCTCTAAGTGGATGGGCAGCCCTCCCTGTCTGTAACATAGGCCCCAGAATCCTGACAGTGAGTCCTGGGGCTGGAGTGGCTGTTTCTCGATGTAGTTAAGCAATGGCTCTTTGTGAGCAGAATGACGGGCCCCAGAACCCTGATGGTGGGTCCTGGGGCTAGAGTGGCTGTTTCTTGATACAGTGGAATGACAGGGCTCTGTGAGCAGAATGATTTATTTATTTTTATTTATTTATTTTATGGATTTCTATCCCGCCCCATCCTGCAATGCAGCTCGGGGCGGCTAACAACAATAAAACAATTAAAACAATTAAAATACAAATATAAAATATACCAATAAAACAGGGCAGATGATCCAGAACCAATGATGGGCCCCAGAACGCTGACAATTTGTCCTGGGACTAGAGTGGCTGTTTCTTGATACGGTGGAATGACAGCACCCTGTGAGCAGAATGATGGGCCCCAGAACCCTGATGGTGGGTCCTTGGGCTTCTGGATGAAGTGGATGGACAGCCCTCCCTGTCTGTAACATAGGCCCCAGAACCCTGATAGTAGGTTCTAGGGCTGTAGTGGCTGTTTCTTGATACAGTGGAATGACAGCTTTCTTTGAGAAGAATGACAGAACCTTGATATTAGGTCCTGGGGCTAGAGTGGCTTGAGAATTTTGAAAGCTGAAGTGCAGAAGGGTTCCATGTGAACAGCAGTTGAACATGTGTCTGTCAGTCCTAAGAGTTAGGCAAGCGTCATTCCGTCTTCAAGGCTCTCATAGATATTGGAAGATACATCACGTACCTGGAGGAAGAGCTTGCTAAGTTTGTCCTGCAGTGAATGGATGTTGGTTTATCTTCCAAGTTCCTTCTGGTTCTAGTCAACTTGGTAAAGTTCAGCAGTAGACATTGGGTTGCTGGGGCAGAACCTGTGACACAGAGAGCATAGGCGACATTGGCAGCAGCAGCAGAAGACATTGGATTGACTGGGCAAAGAACCCATGGCACAGATGGCATAGGAAGCATTGGCAGCAGCAGACATTGAATAGATTGGGTATAGAACCCCTGGCACAGATAGCTTAGACGGCATTGACAGCAGTGACAGACGTTTGATTGACCAGGCACAGAACCCGTGGCACAGACAGAATAGGCGGCATTGGCAGCAGCTGCAGACATTGGATTGACCGGGCACAGAACCCGTGGCACAGACACTAAATACTATCTCTATGTCTATAATTAAGCTAACTCCTACAACTATCTACTATCTAATCTAATATCTATCTATCTATCTATCTGGGATGGGGGGGGACACAGAACAGCTCACAACAACACAGGGAGGGGTACAAAAACTGAAATGAAACCTAAATCAATCTAATCCTACTCTAAATAAATCAAAAAACGGGAAGGGAATCATGGATGGAATATATAGAGGGAGAGGGAAATGATTCAATGGAGGGGGGGGAGGAAGAATACAGGGAGGGGTAAAAAATAAAAATAACTCCTAAATCTATCTAATCTAAGGTAAATCAATGAAGCTAAGGAGGTAAATGTGTGGGAATGGGTGAAATAGGAGGAGGATGGGAATGGATTGTTAGGAAAGCAAACTGCTGGGAGAGGGACACTTCTGGAAATGCCTGCTAAAAGGATCAGTGCCTAGCTCAGAAGAATTCGGAAGGGGGGGGGGAATGACTTTTGTTAATTGCTGCGCCTGCCTTTCCACAAGCCCCATTGGCTCCGTGCAGCCTAGCCCCATGGCAATCGCAGACTATGAAGCCAGTGGTTTAAGAAAAAGATTGTGATTGGGCAGGCAGGCTGCTATTCCAAGCCTCTCTACCCCTGGCACCAGGAAGTATGCTCCTCAGGTGCCCCCCCCCTCCTCCCTAGACTTGTTTACCCCATTTTTCCTACTCGAACATGGTCGAACTGTTCAGGCGTTCGGTTTGGCCATCTGAATGGGCTGAGTACTGAACGTCCGAACCACGTTCTCACATACCTACTGCACACCTAGCTTCTCCACAGTCCCCTGCCAGAGCTGGGAGACTTTCCCCTTTCTGCTCCCACTGCCTGTTGGTGCTGTAGTTTCTGTGGTGGCTACTGCAGTTGTCCTAATTTAGGGGGGGTTCTCTTGCCCACATACTACCCAACCTCCATTTTTCTCCAGTGGTCATTTATTGGGGTACAGAAAGAATGGGGAAGCATGTTCCCCAGTCTTTCTCATTTCTCTGCACTTAGCTTCTGGCTGGGACCAGTAACGGAAACATCAAACTTCTCCAGCGCAATGCCATAGTCAAGTCTATGAGTTTTCAGTTCTCTGGTGAGGATTCCTACTGAGAGAACAAAACTGTTCCAGGTTCTCATGGCAATCCAATACAAACGTGACTACTTCCTATCTGTTGTCAGCTGTAAAATTGCGTTCCCAGAATCAAGCAGCCCTTCATGTCAAACCTTCCTCCCTTTTATTCATCTCCCTGCTTCTTGAAGGACACCAAACCCACAGCAGCTGAGTACTGGCATATATTGCATGGTGCACAATCCAAGGAATTAAGCTTGAACTATGGGGCTTGATTGTCTCTTTCTTATCCTAGTGCCAATTAGAAGTGGATCTAATCAAACTAGTAGGACTGATCTATATTTGAACCCCCAGCTTTTTCATCCAACATATTGGGGAGATAATGCTAGGCTGCCTGAATGACTCAAGGATGAAGGCATAATGGAAACATTGTTCTCACCCTCCCATCCTCAGGTCTGTCTTTGGCAGGAAAAGGATATGTACACACAGGTGACTGTGAGTGTTTGGTGAAATCCTGCAGTTATGTCACCATATAAGCGCAGGCATTACAGTCACAGGGGACAGCCTTTTAAGGCACTGTTGGGAAGACTGAAACAGTGTCTCTGATTGGCTGATGGTGAGTCATACCTGCAGCATGTGTCTAGCTTTCTCCTAGACACAGGCTCATGGTATCACTATCACTGGCTTCATTGAGAAGAGGAACTCATGAGGAATTAATTTAATACTCAAAGCATACTCTTTTCTTGACCTTAAAGGGAAAAGCAACCAGCAGTCACCTGCACAAAGAGATTTGTGAACATGCTGATTGCTCTGGTGCAAAGAATTGTTCATGAAGTATATATCGCGAAATGCCAAATTACAGCAAATGAGATTTAAAAAGTGAGTTACCAAGCTCTGGGGTGGGAGTAGAGTTGCCACCTTTTTCAGTTTGACCCTGAGACTCCCATAGGCTAAAATGGGAGTCTTGGGTCAACTTGTGAAAGGTGTCAACCCTAGATGCTGGATAACTATTGGTTCCAAACTGGAATCAACTCCAATATTTGGATTAAATCATAGTGCTGCATTGTGGCTCTGAGCCACTACATTGAGGTTCCAAACTAGTCACTCACAGGGTGTTTTTAAACAAGGGGGGGGGAGGGTTCTGTGGCCTCTGAGTTGTGGCCTCTGAGTGGAGCAGTCACTCAGGTGAAGGGTGTAAGGAGTAGGGTGGCCAGAGATACCAATTTTAGAGGACACATGAGAAATGTAGATTTCAGGGCTTAATTGAAGCCAATGCAGCCCTGCAACTTGCATTTCTCATAAGTGTCCTCTAAAATAGGCTACAATACAGCCCTGCAACCTGCATTTCTCATAAGTGTCCTCTAAAATTGGTATCTCTGGCCACCCTAGTGGGGAGGGATTCTAATGGGCTGTTCCCAATGTGGCTACCATGCAGCTGCCTCACACTTCCTTTGCCACAGACCATGAGGGAGGGGGAAGCGCACTGGGCTGGCCTTTGAATTTGACATGTCTCAGCTATGAGTGCTGGGGAACTGAGCTCTTCAGTGCTCTTGGTGAGTTCCTGTCACTTGCAAAACCCCTACCCCCCATCCACAGTGTCTATGAGCAGCAGACTGGTCTGCTGACATGAGTGGTTACCCGTTTGCATGGGCACCTATTGCCATGCACTTTTGGCATGGCACACGCGATTCTTCATCAGTGTGCCATGAATAGCCATGAGTGGTTGCAGAGTGGCTCACAAGAGCACATCTTCCCCCTACATCACCTTCAAACAAACAGTCGGATGAATGGTTCCTGGGTGACTATGCATGGAAGCATCTCATTTATGGTAGCCCTTTTGAACTTTACAGAGTAATTCACAGACCTGCCTTCTTTTACTATATGTCATTGTTATTAAAGTGTATTATTGGTATGGTCTTTGGAATATACCCTTAAAGAAGAGCATACTGCTTGAAATGCATCAGGTTTTTATTGTATATTATATATTCATATGAAGTTTTATTGTGTATTTATCTTCCTATATATATTTACTGTTGTTGTGGTGAGCATCTCATTTAAAAACACCCATTGCGTATGTCCCAGCGAGGTGTAAATGGGGAGAGATGGAGGGGAAGAGTTGGAGGGAGAAACTCCGTGGGTCCTCTCCCCATTGCAGTTTTTCCTTCATCTCTCCTCTGTTTTCAGTGATCCTATCCAGAGAAACAGGGTGGGAGACCATGCTGTCTCCCTACCACATCCACGACCACTGAATAGGAGTGTGGAACACAGCAAGGGGAGCAAATTGCAGCGGGAAGGCACTGGAGTGGTGTTTTTACTGCTACTGGTAGGGAATGAAGCTATGGGGAGAAGCCCCTGCTGGTTCCCTGCAACCTCATCCCCAAGCAACAGTAGCAGAAGCTGTGTCATGGAATTAGCCAGGTGTGCTTCATTCTGCAGCTTCTAATCCACCCTCCCCTCCCCTCCCCACAAGCAGCTTGGGTAGTGGACACTGCTAGTCAAATGTGAACATTACCCACCCAGAAGGGTTTTGTGGTGGTTGTGGTTTTTTTGTATGCAAGCACACACACTAAAAAATTGCTGGATGTCTACTGGCACATTCGTTTTCAGTCTTATTCTGTTATGTGCCATTGAAGATTCTGGGCAAAAGAAAACATGGTGCTACAAAGGAGCCAATCCCATAGGAATGCTCTTAGGCATTTTGGGAGTGGCAGCCACTGAAAGAGACTTCCCTGGAGATTCTTAGTTCAGATCTAGTGAGGCTAAACTTTGGGTTGCTAGGCTCAGATTTCTGGGTGTTTGCACTAAAAACCTTTTCAGGCTGGAAAGAGCTGTAAGAGCTATTCTTTCTGTAGGCTTAATCTTGAAGACACTCAGCAGACTCTCAATGAGAAATCACAGGAGTAGATGTACAGAGTAGGGCTGGGTGAACAGAACGCGGTTCGGATGTTCGGATGTTCGGTCGTTTCGTCCAAAATCCGAGTTCGGGTTCGGCTCGGCAGAGTTCGGTTCGGCTGAACAACCAAAAATAGCGCTATCGATACTGAAACCGAATTCAGGGGAAAAAATTGATTGACCCTAAAACCACCCCTGGTCTCCACCCCTGGTGCCAGGAAGTCTGCTCCTCAACTGCCTCCCACTTCCAGTCATGTTTTTCCCACCTTCCAGTCACATTTTTTCCACCCCCGAACTCATCCGAACTCAACCAAACTTTTCCGAACTGTTCGGCCATTCGAGCGTTCGGTTCAGATGTTCAGTTCAGTCGTCTGAACAGGCCGAGTACGGCCCAAACTCCGAACTTCCAAACCACGTTCGCCCATTCCTAGTACAGAGAAGTCTTGGTAGATAGTCTAGACCATTGGTTCCTGAAGTATAGCTCACTCATAGGCTATGGTAAGTCATCTGCAGAAACAGCAATGTGGACATTAGTCTATGGCCAGCCCTTGTACATGATGGCTGGTTATCCCCTGGAAATGGTCACAGTTCCAGCAAAAGCAAAAGCTGCCTGTCTTGTGCAGCAATGACCATCCCACAATGAGCACATGCCAGGTCACTGCCATCCTCACCTGTGAGAACTTGAAGCTGAGAGAGCTGACAGTGCATTGTTGGTCCAACACATTTGGGAACTGCTAAAATAGATGAAATCTTAAAATATTGCCTCAAACCTTCATCGTGCAAAACTCCTACCAACTCCAGTGGGTGTTGGTTTCAGCAAGAAATTACACAAAACTAAGCAAGGACCACAGGCAGCATAGGAAACAGAAAAAATGATCTCGCTGTTATGTTGGATGTGCTTTGCCTCCTTCATGGCATATTTTGCCTCCCTTACTTACCTAGGGTAGGATCTCACTCCCCAGATGCCCTTGTTGGCTCAGTGGAATAATTCACAGGCTTGGATGAGAGGAAAATGGCCCATAGTAAGTATGTGCAGGATTGGTATCCATCATGGGTGGGGGTGGAGGGAATACATTACTTATCAAGTTTGCAGATGACACAAATCTGGGAGGGTAGCTAGTACTATGAAAGATAAAATTAGAATTCAAAATAATCTTGGTAAGCTAAAAATGTGCATTCAAATTAACAAAATGAAGTTCAACTGAGATAAATTTAAAGTTCTGCATTTAGGGAAGAAAAAACAAATGAACAAGTGTAGTATGGGGGATACCTGGATTGGCATCAGCACATGTAAAAAGGATCTAGGGAATTGTGATTAATCAAACTGAACATGAGTCAGCAATGTGATGGGCTGCAAAAAAAGCTAATCTCAGCCTGTATTCACAGAAGAATTGTTTCCAAATCAGCAGAGGTAATTATTACATCCTATGCTGAAATGGTCAGACCCCACCTGTCCAGTGTTCAGTTTTGGGTGGCTCATTTTAAGAAAGACACTGACATATTGGAATAGGTTTAGAGGAGGATGACAAAAATAATAAAGAAAGCAAGCCTTATGAAAAAAGGTTGAAGAAACTGTTTAGCCTATCAAAACGAAGATTAAGGCGAGAATTATAGCAGTCCTCAAAGGTCTAACAGGGTGCTATAAAGAAGATGGCAAGGAACTGTTCTTCATGCATGACTCGATATAATGGTCTCAAATTAGAGAAAGGTAAATTTTGTTTAAATATTAGGAAAAACTGCTTAATGATAAGAGCTGTGTGACTTTGGGTGATTTCAGACGTTATGGGGGCCCCATAACGTCTGAAATCACCCAAAGTCACACAGCTCTTATCATTAAGCAGTACCGAAATCAACCCATTCATTCCCCGCCGGGGTCACCCCGTCACGCCGTATCAGATGTGCCGGGGGGATCCTGGCGGGGAATCCGGGAGGGGGCGGGGCCGCGTGGTGCAACGTGCGGCCGCACGGCCCCGCCCCCTCCACGCACCCCACCACCCGCCCTCCGAGGAGACGGGCAGGCGGCAGGGCCAATGCGACCGCCGCATCCGGCCGAATGCGCCACGGCCCAGGATCCCGCCGGTGATCCCGGGCCGTGGGGAGCGGCCAGACGTTACTTTTTTTTGGTCCCTGCCGGGGGTATGTTTGACCACGCTTCCCAGGACATTCCCCCAGCTAGCCCTGGAAGTGTGGTTCAAATTGACCCCTTGTGCAGATTGACCGTGGCGAACATCTGGCGGCTGCCAAACAGATGTTCGAGGCACAGTGACCACAGGTGGGTATTCACCGTGGTTCACTGTGATCTCGTAACGTCTGAAAATACCCAATGGAACCAATCCCAAGTCCCACAGATCTTGTACATAGTTACGTGCATGCATGCAGAAACTGCATACCTCCATTGTCGGCACATAGTGCCATGCAGAAACTGCATGCATGGGTGTGCATGGGGGATACGTGGGGCTTGGGTTCAGCCCCAATGGAACAAGTTGCCTAGGGGGGTTGTAGGGTCTCCATCTTTGGAGGCTTTCAAAAAGAAAATGAACATGGAATATTGTAGCTGTAGTCATCCTGCATCCAATTTGGATTTTGGACCCTGGAGGTCCCTTGAGATTACCACCAATCTCTCTTTACTTTAGAGTTCATGAAAACAACCACATCCAGAATGATATGTTTCTTCCCTTGCAGGCTGGTGTGCAGAGGTGAGGAGGAAATCCAGTCTATCTTTCGTCATGCCAGCCCTTGTCCACACTGGTGTGGGACTGCAGTTCCAGAAGACACAAGCTGCAGTTTTTGGAGCTGCAATCTGTTCCAAGCTGGGGCTGGTGTTGCTGTAACTCTAGCCACTCCTCCTACAGTTACAGGGGAACCTGGGCCCCACAGATCCAGGCATTTTAGGGTGTTTTCAGACAAGTGCCTCCCCACCCAATCCCCTCCATGTTTGTGTGAAAACCCCACTAGAAACCAATGGTTAACCAGTGAGTATTGGGTGGGGAGGCACTTGTCTGAAAAGACCCTTAGAAACCCTCTTCCATACTGTCCCTACTAACAGGAGGTTCAAGATTCTGAAGGGTTTGGGCTGCTGAGCTCCAGATTCCCAAGTGTTGACTGTATATGATATTCCTGAAAAATGTCAAAATTGCGTTTGAAATTTTAAAAATAAAAGTGACAAGATTTTCACTGCAATGTCATTTTCAAGAAATTTACAACTGTCAGTATTCCCAGTTCACTATTCAAAATACATTAATCTTGAAACAATGATCACTGAAATTGGGAATTTTGAGAATTTCAGCACTATTTTAATGTTTTTACCTTGGAGACATTCCCTGAAGCACCTGATATGCTTTTCAAGCTGAAGAGAGAATGGTAACTTGGCATTTTAAATATTGAGAATGCTGATGCTAGAAATTCAGATGTTGCCATATTACCACTTTCAGAATTTTTCAGAAGTTAATGAATACAAATCAAATTTTGACCAATTTTGTCCACTGATGGTTCTGCCTGCTACCCTACCAACCAAAAAGTCCACTGCTGCTTCAGGTGTACGTATAAACAGAAACAAAAAGTTTTAAAAGGTGCCTGCAACTGCAGGTGTCTATGTATGCTTCTCTGACAGCATACACAGACTAAGCCCTTCCTCCAGAACTTAGGAAATGATGTCATCTAAGTGCTCCCTTTTAAACCAGGAACCAGTCGCTCCACACAGAGTGGGCATGTGAGTGCTTCTGTGGGCATTTGATTTTAATCAAGATTCAGATGTCATTTACTTCAGGACTGTTCAGAGAATGCAGCTGGTACAGAACGCTGTGGCCTGCCTTCTCATGTGGACTCTAGGGATGGGCGAACAGATCGCGGTTCTGGTTCATCCGTTTGGTTCGGCTGCGTTCGGTTCGTCCGTTCGGTTTGGCAGTTCAGTTAGTTCGCCGGGTTCAGGTTTGGCTGTTTGGTTTGGCCGTTTGGGAAATGTTTTGCTATGGGTGTTTTTGTTGTTTTTTATATTTATTTTTTTTGTTTTTTATTTGGTTTTATATGGGTTTTTTTTGTTTTTTATTTGTTTATTTTTTTTTTTATATGGTTTTTTAAATTTAATTTTGTTATCTAATATTATATCTATCTATCTACATTAAATCTAACTGCTATTAACTATTCTAAATGCTATGAACTAAATGGATTATCTAATAAGTATACAGGCCTACTCCTACAAACACTAAAACTAAATCACTAACGCTATCTCTATCA
>QEPC01005817.1:64158-79021 GCA_003113815.1 Sphenodon punctatus | reverse complement strand
CCAGCCACTAGCGCTGAAGCTGCCCGGACCTGCACTGTGCTGCTGCTGCTGCCACCCGCCCCCCCGGAAGGCAAATAAGGTGATCTGGGTGGGGGGTGTAGGGTGATCCTTGGAGTGGGGGGTGTTAAATCACCCCCACCCCAGGGATCGCTAGTACGTTCTGGTACGGGTTCTGGGTCACCGCCGCCGGTGTGGCGGCGGCCCGGAGCCCACACTAGAAGCCGGACTTCAGGTTTAATTTTTTAAAAAAAAAATCCAGGGTGGGTGTGGGGTGTCCCCCCCTTCCACCCGCGCTGCCTGGATGGGGGGGAGTGAGTGGGGGGGTTGGTTTTTGTTTTTGCATTGTGGCCATTCATTTCAATGGCCGCGATGTAAAAAAAATTGGCACAGGAAACCAGTACCAGTACCCCAAGAATACTGGGTTAATCTGAAACTGCCAGTACAGCAAAATACTGGCAGTTTCGGATACCAGGGGAACCATAATTCCCACCCCTACCATCTACCTACCTATGGTGCTTATCTAACCCCCATCATTATACTGTAGTAGCTGAACTCCTGATTCTCTTTAATATATTTGTCCCCTTGAAGTAGAGAAACTGAAACCGAGATAATAGGTGAAAACACACATGACTGTGGCGCAGCAGCAACCCAGCCTGGGACGAGTCAGGAAGTCGCAGCAGACACAGTCAAGGCTGAGTCAGGTTGCAGAACAAACATGTCCATGGCAGGGACCCATGGAGGGTGGGGAGTTGCAAGAACATGCGGCTGGCTGGTCCTTCCCCAGAGCATAGTGCCCCACCCCCTGCCATGACTGGCAGCCATGGTGGCTGACCATAGCAATTCCTGACCCGGACTGCATCTGCTGGCTAGAACATATATGATAGCCCACTCTGGCCTACTTTAGTCTGGTCAGGCAGGCCTTAGCTCAGAAGTTTTCTACGGTCAGAGCCTGGGCTAGTTGCTGACACAGCCTGGGACAACATCTGGTGGCACCTGCACAGACGAGCAGGTGAGGTCGAGTAATGTCACATATGTTTTTACCCATTAAGTGACTTGTCCGAGATCACATAGAAGTCTGTTGAAGACCAGCACCCTCTGCTCTGGACCATCTTTCATCTAATGTTCTAGGGGAAGAGGGGAAGTGTGGTTAGAGGACATCATACAGAACCCTGGATTTAATTCCTGTCTCTATGACCACAGCATTGTCTTTCAGTAACTCCGTGGTGCTAACGGATATTACATTAGCTAAGAGGTGGAGGCACCACCAAATGTTCTATTGTTAGGACTGTGAGTGCTGAAGAGAGACAAACAGGAGAATTCTACCAATTCTGTACTGCTGTTGGGATCCCATCAGGATTCTTGTCCCCTAAGCACAGGTTCCTACACCTCCTACACATGTCACACGAAGCATTAATTGATGGCCTCAAAACTGTGATCATTCATCCCCTACTCAAGAAACGATCTCTTGACGTTTACTCTCCAGCAAGCTACCATCCTTTTTTTAACCGTTCCTTTTTAGGGAAGGTTATTGAATGAGTGATGGACTCACAGCTCCAAGTCCAGGCACATCTCAATGCTATCGGTTTCCTGGACCCATGACAGTTGGGTTTTTGTCCTAGACATGGAACCGAGACTGTGCTTGTAGCCTCGGTTGAAGATCTCCATTTGGAAATTGTCAAGGAATTGTATCCTGTTGGTTTTGTTAGATCTTTTGCTGTCCTTTAATACAGTTGATCACGGGGTGTTGTTGACATAGCAGTGGGACCTGGTAGGGGTGCACAGGACTGTTCTTAAATGGTTCCACTCATTCCTAGCTGGAACAACCCAAAGAGTGGTGATGGACGGTGGCTCATCATCCCCCCGGGAGCTCTCTTGTGAAGTCCCATAGGGTTCCATCTTGTTTCCACTCCTGTTCAATGTGAATCTGAGGCTCCTGGGTAAGCTCTTTTCTATTAGACTCAACCTTATATCAGACTCTGAACTTTTTTATCAAACAGACTTGGCCACATCACCCATGGCTTTGTAACCTCAAGGCTAGACTATTGCAATAATCTCTACATGGGACTGCCCTTGATGACTGTTCAGAAACAGTTGGTGCAGAACATAGTGATCCACCTTCTGACAGAGGTGACACATTAAACCGGTATTCCATAGTCTGCACTGGCTACTAGTAGCTTTCTGGGCACAATACAAGGTGCTGGTTTTGACCTATAAAGTTCTGAATGGCTTGAGCCCCAGGTATCTGAAAGACCACAGATTCCTTTATGTTCTGTTGTGGTCTCTGAGGTCAGCTGATGGCGCCCTGTTGGAAGTACCAACTGCCCATGAGGTTTGTACTATGAGGTCACACAGAGAGGCATTCCAGGATTATGGAACTCTCTCTCCTTTAAGATATGCCTAAACCTAAGCCTGCTTATCTTTCAGAAGAGATGTTTTTGTTTGGCCGGCATTTAGCTGGCTGAGATAGGGTTTGGTGGGATTGGGTGGAGAGGGTAGGGAGAGGGTTGGTGCATGAGGTTTGGGGGTATTTTAATTGCTTTTATGCGTTTTTAATATATGTTTAGGTTTATATATCTTATATTTTTTTGTAGTGGCTGTGAACCTTTGAGGGAAGGGTGGCATAAAAGTTGAACAAATGAATGAAGTGACAAATGAATGAATGTACCCCTCAATACACACTTTAAATACCGATAACAGATAACTCTATCATGCACAATAAATATATTTTACTGGTCAAATATAAAACATGAATTGAAAACAAATGATTAGAACTATTTTTCACATTATGCAGCTTTGTGGGGCCTATGGCGACAACACTGATTGGGGTTAGAGACAAAGGGTATTTTTAAACGTGACAGACATTTCATCCACCATACTTAAACCCACTTCAGGGTGAGCCCCCTCACCCCAGGGTGGGGTTTGTCCCACTGATGAACAAACGTTCAGGCATCCAGGGCTGGAGAGGGGGTGGGAAGAGGGTGGGGGATGTGCAGATGGGGGTCCAATGGCTCCGCCCTCCATGCTTTTCAGCACAGCCCTGCCTCCTCCCCATCAGGTGGGTGCAGTGGCCTAAGAAGCTGCCGCGCCCACCCAGAACACTCCAGCCATGGGTCGGGGTTAAGTGGAGCAGGCCATCAGACATGATGACCTGATCTACCGCAGTCCAGGGTCAACTACCCTGGACCATGACAGGGCTTAACATGGGATGTGCGCTGGCCAGGAGCCCAGCACACATTCTGTGTTACCCTTACCATGATCCAGGGTAACTTCTGTTCCTGTCCATGGTAAACATCTGGTGTGGCAGGAGCAGATGTGAGAACTCAGCCTGTGGCCACACTGGGGTAAGTATGACTACGGGCTGGGGTGTCATGTTGGAAAATACACAGAGATCTGCACAGTGTGTAGACAGAATGAGCAATGCGGAGGTACCTGGACATCAAAGCAAGGAAATGCAAAGAAATACCTAGGACATGGGAACAGCAAGGAGCAAAGTTGGGGTAGTAGAATGAACATAGATGGAGTGCACTGGTAGGTCATGGAATCACAGAGCTGGAGGGAACCTCAAGGGTTATTTAGTCCATCCCCCTGCACCAACACAGGATTCACCATCCCCAATCTAATGGCACAGAAAAATCAATCCAAGAAGAAACAGAGGCTATTTAAAAACCTGTCACATGTAGGGACAAAGAAAAACCAGAGCACATTGACACCTGAAATAATGGAACAATTTTATAAAAAGAAAAATGTCTCATACAGGTAAGCCACATGCATGCTGGTGATCAGTTCAACCTTGAGCATGCATGCAGGTCCCACTAGACAGGCACCCGACAAATAATTATAGCACCAAGACATTAAAATTTCCCATCAATCCCACCTCTGGTTGGGGACAACTTTGATGCTTCAAAGAAAGGGGGGAAATGTATTCGGGGGGGGGATTTCCTCCTATAGCTTCAAACGGAAAACTCCTCACAAGTTATGTGTCAAGCTGCTGCAGGGGGGTATGCTGGAGGGACTGTTTAACATCATCTGTGCCTGCCTAGGTTACCAGCACCTAGGGGGGCCAGATATGCAAATTTTAGAGGACACATGAGAAATACAGGTTGCAGGAATGCATTGTAGCCAATGCATCCCAGCAACCTGCATTTCTCATAACTGTCTTCTAAAATTTGCATATCTGGCCACCCTACCAGCACCCATTAGCCTGCAGGTGTCTGCCAAAGGCATGGGGGGGTGTCATATTTTTTTGAATGGCAGTAGCTTTTTTCTTTAATTGTTGTATCTATTTTAAGGTTATCTTAAACTGTTTTAGATAGGATGTGGGAGGGTTATGAAAAAGGGCAAGGTTGGGAGGGGGAAGAGGTGTGTTATAGACTACTAGGGATGTGCGAACGCAGTTCGGCTGTTCGGTGTTTGGCCTGAACTCAGCCCGTTTGGATGGCCGAACAGAACAGCAGAACTGAACGTCCAAAGCCCCATACAGTTTGGCCATGTTCGGGTGCATTCTGGCAGGAAAAACAGGGCTGGAATGCCCAGGGAGGGGGGGCAGCTGAGGAGCAGACTTCCTGGCACCGGGGGTGGAGAGGCTTGGACAAACAGCCAGCCTGCCCAATCACCACCCCTCTTTTCCTCAGACCACTGGCTTCGCAGTCTGCAATTGGCATGGGGCTAGGCTGCACAGAGCCAATGGGGCTTGTGGTAAGGCGGGCGCAGCAAGTAACAAAAGTCATTGCCCTCCCCCCTTCCAATTCCTTCTGAGCTAGCCACTGATTCTGTCAGGAGGCGTTTTCAGAAGTCTCCCTCTCCCAGCAGTTTGCATATCTCCCAATCCATTGCCATCCTCTTCCTATTTCACCCATTTCCACACATTTACCTACCTAGTTTCATGTATTTAGATTAGATTAGATTAGATAGATTAAGTGTTATTTTTATTTTTTTCCCCTCCCTGTGTTCTTTCTCGCTGCTCTCCATTGAATCCTTCTCTCCTCCCTGTATATATTCCCTGTTTTTGGATTTATTTAGAGTAGGATTAAATTGATTTAGGTTTCATTTCAGTTTTGTACCCCTCCCTGTGTTGTTTGTTGTGAGCTGTCTGTGTGCCCTCCCCATCACTGTGTGGATGGATAGATTGATAGATAGATATTAGAAGGCATATACCCTATGTTGCCTTCAGTTACTTCCCTCTAAAGTCATTGAAGGGTGCTTTGCTTCCTTACCATGGGCGATGTGTTTTTGCCCTTGTGGGTTGGGTCAAGTGGATGAAATTCATCATATCCTGCTGAATTGTCTCTATGTAGAGGAAATAAGGCAGTCCTGGTTTAGCAGACTATAAAATCACAGAATGTATTGGGCCCCTGCTTGCAAATTGAGATTTATCTTAACGCAATCTGATCCACGTGAACTTGAAATGGCTGCTACTTATCTACATTTGGTTCTTAAAATGAGGCAAAATTTGAAACCCACCCAGGAAAACAAATAATTATAATTCTCTGTGATTTTGAATTATTTTAAAGAATGGCATGCCCAGGTGCACTTGTAATAAGCAATTCACTGTACATGCCTTATTAGAGGAGATGTTTTTATCTCCATTTCTGTTTTATATTAAGTTTTACTTCTATATTATTGGATAAAATTGTTGTTTGATGTTTATTTTCTTAATTTTTCTCTTTAGATGGAGTGTATGTTTTTGTGATGGCTATAGCAAAAGCTTTGCCTAATAAACTTTTAACATTAACATTAACAAGATATTAGATAGTTACTATAGGTAGATAGTTGTAGGAGTTAGCTTAGTTATAGAGATAGTGTTGGTGTGTAGTAGTTATTCAGTTTTAATATTTTAGAGTGTTTGTAGGACTAGGCCTTTATAGATAAAATATTCCATTTAGTTCCATAGATTTTAGAATAGTTAATAGCAGGACCATGGGCAGCCAGAGGCAAGCCAGTTGCAAACCCTGAGAGCCGCGGGATAGCCCAGAGCCGCAGAGCGGAATCGCTGAGAGGCGGAGTGACTGACTCGGCTGGGAGGGTGGAGCCCCAGAAACCCGGAAGTGGGCAGCAGCTTCACAGGACATAAGCCCAACTAGCCCTGCAGGGCGCCGCAGGTACACGCCGTGGGTCATGCGCCTAAGGGCTGTGCGCGCAAGGGCATGCCCTTGTGCACGTAGCCTTAGGCGAAGGCCAGGCAGGCCAGGGGCTATGGCTTTGAACAAGGTTGGGCAAATGGAGGCTCCCCCCACCATGGAGAAAAAGTGGCCTCGATGGTCCCCTTCTCCTACATCTGAGGGGGTCCCCCACAACTAAATATAGAAGGAGGAGTCTGAATTTCGATACAGGTACTCCCCTCATTACAACACAGACTCCTTCACCTTCCTTGGAAGAACTAGGGGGAGATTTGGACAGTAAAGCCAAAGAGCTGAGGAGTATCTCCAGCAAAGAGGACTTTTTGCCCAAGGCTTGGGGTACTAAAGGGGACCAGCAGCTTGCTTGCCAGACTGATTTAATCACAAGGACTGTAGAATCTCTCTTTACTAGCATTTCCCTTTTAGATAAGTCAGTGGCCTTAGTCAAGTCTCAGTTGAGTGAGATTTTGGCAAGACTTGAAGAGCTGAGGTCTAGTCCTAAGAGCATAAGTGACAATGCCCAGATATGTGTATTAGATTATACAGGGGGAAGGAAAAGATCTTTTGTTCAATCACACCCTGGGAGATTTTGGGGGATTCAGCATACAGAGATTTATTTGTATGTAGGTTGGATTATAATGGGGGCACCCATAGTTGGGGGCAAAAAGAGGAGGTAATAGCCAACATAAGTTATTTACTTGGGAGAACTATTTGGGGGTCTGATATCAAGTCAATTAATTACCTTCCACAGCAAGGCTGGATGGCCAGCTACGACTCCAATTTTTCCACCAGAGTTGGGTTATACGGCTGTTTAAGGCCAGGAACAGCCTACTAAGAAGAGGGGTCTCTATTGATAGGGTATTGTATTATGCCCCTGGACCAAGTAGAAACTACAAGCAGAATGGAGACTCAAGGGGAATCCCTTATGTCTCTAACCAGGGGAGAGATGATAAATCTGAAATGGATTCTGATTCAAAAAGTAGTACGGGGGTGATTAGGAAAGGGAATAGTCAGGCCGAGACCAGCTGCTATATAGAGAGAGGATAAAAAGGACACCAGAATCAGCTCTTAGAAGTACTTAAACCTGAAGATCAATATGTGCAATCAGGAACTGAGGAGCTTCAAAATGGGTCTACGGAGTTCATGGATTTTGAGACTGGGATAGATCAGCCAAGTATAGAGACAACTCGGGATCAGGGGGCACAGGGGACCCAGGGAGAAACAGAGAGGGAAAAGATTCAGGGAATCGAGGAAGAATGGGGGGTCATGGCACAGAATGGCCAGAAAATTGGCTCCTTCTTGGTAGGAGAAGGGGAGGTGGGGGATCCGGGAGAATTGAACGATCTTATCGATAGCCTTACAATTCTGGACCAGGATAGGCTTATGACATGGACAGAGTTTATAAAGAGTAGGATCCAGCATCATAGCTTAGATTATAGGGTGTCCTCCCTGGGACTGGCTGATGCTATATCCAAATTACAAGTAAATTCAGACGTACTTACAGCAGTACGATATCTGGAGGATCTGGAACAGGGAACTCCCTGTAAAAATGGCTCAAAACAAGACCTTATAGAACAGGAATTTCCGCCAGTAGGTGGAAATAGAGCCAGCAATGTTGCAGTGGTTGAAGCCGAGTTGACATTGATTACTACAGATGCTATTCCCACATGACCTATGGATGAGTACCCATGCCAGCAGAATTTAACTTGGGATGGGGATTCTGGGGAGCCAGGGAGGCTCACTAAGGGAGGGGACCAGGAGCATTTATATGGTTCATTTAGAATAGCTTCTTGGAACATCTCGGGCCTTACAGCGAAACTGAACGACCCAGATTGGGAGGAATTTATGTCCAGTTTCGACTTAGTCTGCCTCCAGGAGACTTGGCTCCTACAGGAGATTCCAAGCCTGTTACGAAAATTTGATGTGACTTTCCATAGTGGTCAAAAACAGGGAACTAGGGGAAGGCCGTCGGGAGGGTTAGCATTCCTTATGGCTAAGAGACGTGGGGGGATCTTAGTTACCTTGCCTTCAAGGAGGCCAGAAATCCAACAGGCCCTAATTAAAATAGGATGAAGCCAGAGAGAATGGTTGTTGTTGTTTAACATCTATATACCTCCCATATCATCTAACTATTATCAAGAGGATATCTGGGAATTCCTAGAGGAAGTTATCTTAGAAAGGCAAGATCAATATCCCCAGGCCATTATGGTTATGACTGGAGACTTCAATATTCCTTTAGGGCTGGGACAAGGGGAAGCACCCTATGAACCCGAGGATAGGGAATGTTTGGTGCCCCCGGGAAGTAGAAATCGCAGGGAGTCCTGCTTGGAATCCCTCATACATAAGACTAATTTTCTAATAGTGGGGGAGGAGGTGATTAGAGATCCAATAAGGGGCAACACCTTCATTGGCCCCCAGGGAAGGAGTGCCATAGATTTGGTTTTAGCCAGTCAAGTAAGTGTGGGTAGATTTAATAATTTTCTTCTGACTCCTAGACCAGAGAGTGACCATTTAGTACTTAGCATGGAGGTCATAGTCCAGTACCAGGGGGAAAATACTGATGAGTTACATTCTTGGAGGGTGCTGGCTGGAAAAGTAAGAAGGATTACCCAGTCTCAAATGATTATTCAAGTGCACGATTTATGCACTACGAGAAAATTACAAGGGTTGAATACTCGAATAATGGCTGCGCAGGAATTTTCAATTATCATGCAGAGCTGTGAAGAGCTACTGAGTAGCTTTCATCAGGCATTTTTGGTTAAAGGAATAACAAAACCTCAACAGAAGAGCCAACCTTGGTATGATAAGGAATGTAAAGAACATAAAACCCAGCTTATTGCCTCTAGAAGGCGCTGGATTTGTGGCTGTGACCCTGGAAGCCAAGTGAAGTATACTAGGTATAGAGCAGCCTACGCGGAAATGATAAAGAACAAGAGGGCTAGATATTATGAAGGTGTATGGACACGCCTGGAGATTGCCCAGAGGATAGGGAATTCTTCCCAATTCTGGCATATGCTCAATGGGATGATCAACCCCCAGAGGACAGCAACTAGCCCGAAGGTATCCAGGGGTGTTTGGGAGGATTTCTTTAGCCAGCTGTATAAAGAGCCCCTCGAGTTGGAGGACTCAACTTGGAGAACTAGTAAGGGGGCGGAGATGTCCCTGGCCCCTGAGGGGAGATGGGTGGGTTTTTCTAGTGATCTAATCCTCGATTTGATCCATGCCTTAAAAGTTAATAAAGCTCCTGGACCAGATCGTATTACTGGGGAGATGTAGGCAACCTATAGGCAGCACCCCAGTGGTGGGCACCCCTGCTGAGGAAGGTGTTTGAATGTATTAGTAGACACATGAGGATCCCTTTATCTTGGCAGCAGAGCTGGATAATTCCAATTTTCAAAAAAGACTCTGCTGCCGACCCCACCTGTTATCAACCAATAAGTTTGCTTTCAGTTGTGGGGAAGGTTTTTGCTAAATGTTTGCTGAAGCAACTAGAGGAGTGGGTGGAGAACCAGTCAATTGTCCCACAGGAGCAATTTGGCTTCTGCAGAGGCAAATCAACAACTGACTGTTGTTTTATATTACAGCACTTGATCCATAAATACCATAAGATCAGGAAAGGCAAGCTATACCTAGCATTCATAGACCTAACTAAAGCATTTGATTCTGTCCCTCGGGAAAGGCTATGGGAAAAGCTGATCAACTTGGGGATTAACACTCAGTTGTTGTCACTTATTATCCAACTATACACCAATAATCGGGCTAGGGTTAAAATAGGGAATTATATAAGCGAAGAAATAGCAATCCAGAGGGGAGTTAGACAGGGGTGCGTTTTAGCCCCACTGCTGTTTAACATCTACTTATCAGACCTTATGCATTCCTTAAGAGAGCCTAAAATGTCACCTCCCTCAGTTGGTGGGCGACAGTTGGGGATGTTGCAATTTGCGGATGACCTGGTGCTGATCTCCCAAACAGCAGTGGGGCTACAGAGGTTATTACAGGGATTCCTTGAATGGGTTACAGCCTAACCCCCAAAAATCCAAAGTTATGATGGTAGGGGCCCATAAATCCCCAGTGCAGTGGAAAATAGCAGAACGGCCACTAGAAGTAGTAATGGCATACACGTACTTGGGGGTTACATTTTCTAATAGGGGTACTTGGGTAAAGCATACCCAAGGACGCGCAGCAAAAGCAGGACAATTAGTGGGGGCATTGTTAAGGGCAGCCCGTATCTCACAGGGAGTAAAACTCTCCACTTTTTTGCAAGTGTACAGTGTCAAGGTTCCACCCTCAGCCACGTTTGGCTTTGAAATCATCCCATATCTGGTAGTAACTCCACTGGAGAAAATTCAGGATCTCTTTTTACGTAGGATCCTGCAAGTGGGGAGAGAGGTTCCAGGATCGGTGTTGAGGGCAAAGACGGGAATTTACTCTATCCAAATGTATGGTAAATTAGCTATTATCCAGTATTTGGTAAGGCTGTTGTCTCTGCATGAGGAATCTCTACCTAGATTATGCTTATGCGAAGAATTAGAATATTCTGGCCCACGAGGGGCCCATGGTTAAGATACTTGGGTCACCTCATTCAGTCTCAAGGGTTCTCTTTTGCATATTTTTTCGACAAATCTATAAAAGCTATTATGAGTGAGATCCAGACCAGGCTTAAGGATATGACCCAACAGGAGGACATGGCAGTTCTGGGAAGCTGGAAAGTTGCTCCAGGGTTAGGGTCAGTTAAACTTAAGTGGAGATTAGAGGAGTATTTGGATGTCCTCTTAAACCGCACATTACGAAGGAGTTATTCTCTCCTTCAGTTCCATCTCGTACAGACGGCAGTAGGACTCCTTATGCCAAACAATTGTGTACTTGCCACCTGGAAAAGGTGGAAACGGTCGAGCATTTTTTGCTTGTCTGCTGTCATTATCAAGAGTTGCGAGTCGCTTGGCTGTATCCCCTGGTTGGCGATTGGGGACATATGGACCTGGGTAATGGATACAGGAGGCTTCTCCTCCTACCTAAAAAGGTGGAATTACTTGTACTTGCAACTTTTGTACGGCTGGCCTCTCTCAAGCGTAAACAACTTATTGAAGGATAAGATTATTATGATGTTCTCTAGCAGGGTTGGTATATATGGATGATTAGTGGTGCAATAATTGGAACCACATGAGTAACAAAACGGGCAGGGAAGATACAGATAAATTGGTTATGCTAAGCCGACTATGATTTGAGGTTGGTTATGATGGAATTATGATAAACAATACCTACTAAATTTAACCTTTTCACCACTGATAAGATGGATTTCGCCAAACGGGGTGTATGTAGACTTTTGTTATTTGATAAATGTGCATTTTTGAATTTACATGTTCCCTAAGGGAATTTTTTGGCAATATGTTTTGATACAACCAAGGATATCGTGCTGTAGTGTGTATGTTTGTATGTTTTGGGTGTTATCCATGGCGAAAGCCTGTGCGAATAAACTTATTATTATTATTATTATTATTATTAATAGCAGTTAGAGTTAGTGTAATAGATAGATATAATTTTCAAATTCTGAATGAATAAATAAATAAAATACAAATATAAAATCTTCCTCTGCATAATTTGGAAAGGAAAAATGGAGAAGGGAAGTAGGAGAGGCCGGTCTGCTGCCCGTAAGGCAGGCAATGGGACACGTGACAGGGGCTGTGCCAGCAGAGTGGCAGGCATCAGCAGCAGCCCGATCCCATCACCACAACCCAAACTGCACAGGCCTGATTTTGGCAGTCAGGCTTCAGAGGCTCCCAGCAGTGGCACTAGCCAGGGTGTGGTTCAGCGGCGCGTCTTGCCAGCATCCTCCAGTGCCATGCAAGGCACTGGAAGGCTTGCAGTCCAGGAGGCTGAAGCTGTCTCTACTGTGGCTTCAGGAGCAGGTGATTTGGGGCCGGGTGTTCCTCAAGGACCACCAATATCCCCCATTGTTGAGGTGATCCTCAGCAGTCCAGGGCTGGTGGATCCCACCGCGGCTACTAGAGGCAGGGCCCGATCTCTGGAAAATGACAGCAGGGCTCTCCCAGCAGTACAGGAAGCAGCAGCAGCAGCTATAGGGGGCACAGGGAGAGTGACAGCAGCATGGTGGGCAGTCCAGCAGCCTCAGGGTCCCAGTACTCTCCTTCACTGGGGGACATCACTCAGATTGGGGACAATGAGGTAGACACTAGTCCTGTGGAGGAGATGTCTGCTGCTGAGGTGATGGCTGTACGTCCAAGAGCTGTGTCACCACCATGTTCTACCCCTCCCAGGTGCATCACACAGTGCGGGCCAGAAGGTAAAATGGGGTAAAAAATCCTCTGTCTGGGCTCATTTAAAGTTGGTGCGGGTGGATGATCACAACTGCCATGATGAGGCACCTCAACGGATGCCAAAGCACTGTGATGCTAAGTGGGCAGGCAGGGGATGTGGATGCCAGCGGGTTCTCGACTGCAGCGGCCAGTCGTCTGCCTACATCAGCTGGCAAGTGTCCGGCTCAAACAGTTGCCTTTAGCAGTAGAAGAGGTATTGCTGCTAGGGGGGAGCAGCAGCAGCAGCAGCAGCGTCAGTGCACCATGAAGGAGCTGAGGTCAGGGGGCAGCTGCCAAGTCCATCAACAGCTGAAGGACATGTAGGGTGGCATGGCTTTCAACTGAAAGCCACGCTCATGTTGGGGAAAATGACAGCCCTGGATGGGCAGCCATTCTCGATGGTCGGGGACATGGGGTTTAGGCGCCCGATTGGCTTCCTGACCCCCCAGTTTAAGCTGCCCTTGCGCAGCACCATCCTGAGTCGGCAGGTGGTGCCAGCCTTGCACAAGGCTTTAAAGGAGCAGGTGAGGGAGCAGCTGGCAGGGGCTGGGAATGCCACCGTCCACTTCACCACCGACCTGTGGTCGAGCAGGAATGCTCAGCACGCCTACCTGGTGGTGATGGCGCACTTGTGGCAGGACTGAGAGGCAGCATTTTGGAGTGGCAGGTGGGATCCTGAAGCAGCGTATACGTGGACCCTGCTTCAGGCGGAAATAATCAATGGCCCCCACTTCTCTTGGAACATCGAGGCAGCCCTGACCACCATGGTAAGGGAGTGGGTCATGCCAGGTGCGCCCTTCACCAAGGGGTGCATGGTGATGGACAATGCGGCCAACATACTGAGGGCAGTCCGCAAGAGGTCTTCACCAGAATCCTGTGTGCCGCACACACCCTTCACCTGGTGGTCAGGGACGCTGTGGGCTTGTGGGAGAGGGGGATTTCGGCAGGCACCCTTAGCTTTGTCATCAAGTAGGGGAGGAAGCTGGCCAGTTTCTTTAACTGGAGCGTGAAGGGCAGCGACCTCCTCCAGACAAAGGAGGTAGAGAAAGTCTCCCCAGTGCACCAGCTGGTGCATGATGTGTCTACCCGGTGGAATTCGACATTCTTGATGCTTGAGCGGCTTCTCAAGCAGAAAGCCACCTTTCATCAGGTTCAACTGATGATGGACAGTGTGGCACTTCCAGGGTATGATGGGGCAGAATGGTAGATCCTGACTCACACAGTCTTCCTGTGGAGACCATTCCTGGATGTGATGGAGACCATCAATGCCTCCATGGCCACCATCAGCCAGGTGAGCCCTCTGGTGCAGAGCAGGGCTGATGCGGCAGCAGCTGTTACCGCACCACAATTCCATTCCTAAACCTCGGCATCCCACGTTGCGCCTCGCAGAATTCCGCTCAGTACCTCGTGATTCTGTGATTCTTCTGCTACAAGAATCCGCAGATGCGGCATGTATGTGTTTCACCGATTTGCTGATCGTTACCGTTGTCGCATAAAATCAGCGGTATTTTCCCGCGTTCTGCCAATTTAATATATGAAAGACAGTCATGAGCGTTTATCGCGGTTCCGCAAAGGGAGTAGGACTACGCAGTCGCTGCTGCATTGTGCTGTCACGCTGACTGCTGGTGCACTGCTGTCTGTGTGTCTCTCTGTGCCGCAATAACTTCCCATTCTTCTCAATACATACATGCATGGACAGCATGTTCCGGTTGGGAGTTCAAGGAACAGTGTTTTTATTATATGGCAAATTGATCTTTTATGTAAATGTAAATTGATCTCCAAAGTAAAGTTTTTTGACCAAAACTCCTGGTGGGAGTTTAAAGTGACCTGTGTATTGGCTGACCAAGTCATTTTTTACATCATAGGACCGGCTCAGAAAGTTGAAGGAATGAAGTGTGAAGTCCATGCAGAAGAGTTTCTTACAATCCTCAATCCGCAATTCCTCAGTCTAGAAGAAGTAAGCTGAGCAACAGAACTCTGTTGTCATATTTGTTAATGTCCCCACTTGCTATACAATTTGTAGCTGTCATTCAGCTGGTTCAAATCCCTACTGTTACATATAACTTTTTTTAAATTTTTTTTATTTTTACATTAGTGTTATTGTTTGTTTTGTTAATCATAAAATTATCATAAAATTATTGCTGTGTTTGGCATACTTTGTAATATAAATAATTTTAAAATGCTTATTTATTACATTAACCCAAGACTAACTGATTAGCACAGCTGAGCCAGGCGGCGTGATGAGTGCTATTATGCCCCGCCCCCTAGAGCCACCGACGTTACACTCACTTGCAGTCACTGACTGCCCTGCTCAGTGGAGAGGGGGAGAGCGGGCCAGCCAGAGGAACCGCTGCCAGAGCAACTCATTCAAACTAACTCACCTGCTGGAGCGGCGAGTCGGGGCGCTGCGGGCTGGGGGCGGAGCCAACAGAC
>QEPC01005817.1:19268-36126 GCA_003113815.1 Sphenodon punctatus | reverse complement strand
TACTTATTAGATAATCCATTTAGTTCATAGCATTTAGAATAGTTAATAGCAGTTAGATTTAGTGTAGATAGATAGATATAATATTAGATAAATTAATTAATTAAATAAATAAACCCATATAAAAACAAAAAAAACCAAATAAAAAATAAAAGAAAACCATATAAAACCCAATAAAAAACAAAAAACCATATAAAAAACAAAAAAACCACCCATAACATTTCCCAAACGGCCGAACAGAATGGCTGAATGGTTGAACAGAATGGCAGAACTGCCAAACCTGAAGTCGGCGAACTAACCGAACTGCCGAACCGAACGGACAAACCGAACGCAACCAAACCGAACGGCCGAATCGAACGGCTGAACCGAACGCACCTGAAGCGAACCGTCGAACCCAAACCACGATCTGTTCATCCATCCCTAATTCTCATGCCATCCTGCCTTTCTGCCCACCTACCCAGGGGTGGCCAAGATCAAAGCCTGCCTCAGTCTGCCTTCTGCTCATGCCACGCTGCCTGTCTGCTTGCCCGTCCACCCAAGTGGCCAATATCAAAGTCTGCCTCAGTCTGCCTTCCCATTCTCACGCCACGCTTCCTGTCTGCCCACCTGCCCAGGGGTGGCCAAGATCAAAGCCTGCCTCAGTATGCCTTCCCATGCTCATGCCACACTGCCTGTCTGCCCGCCTGCCTGCCCGCCCAGGTGGCATAAATCAAAGCCTACCTCAGTCTGCCTTCTACTCATGCCATGCTGCATGTCTACCCTGTGAGCAAAGTTGAAGCCTTGTCCCAACCTGCCTACCTCTCATGCCAAGGTGCCTGTCTGCCTGCCCTGACAACCGTGGGTGATGCACCCCAATGATTTGGTAATACTGTAGCTGCTGTCTGTTGGTCTGTGGGTGCTCTGCCCTGGAAAATCCAAATGTGCCCACACAATCCTGCTGCTGCAGTCTGCCGCTGTATGGAAGTTCTTCCCTTGCAAATCCTCCATGCGTGTCACACACAGGCAAATCCTGCTGCTGCCGTCTCTGCTGTTCCACGGATTCTGTGACCAGTCAAACCAATGTCTGCTGCTGCTGCCAATGCCACATTTGCTGTCTGTGACAAGGGTTCTGTGCCTGGGTAATCCAGTGTCCGCTGCTGCTGCCAATGCCACCTCTGCTGTCTGTGCCATGGGTTATGTCCCCGGGTAATCCAAGGTCCACTACTGCTGCCAATGCCGCCTCTTCTGCCTGTGCCATGAGTTCTGTGCCCTGGCAATCCAGTGTCTGCTGCTGCTGACAATGCTGCCTCTGCTGTCTGTGCCATGGGTTCTGCTACCGTGCAATCTAGTGTCCGCTGCTGCTGCCAATGCTGCCTCTGAGGTCTGTGCCATGGGTTCTGTGTCTGGATAATCCCTTGTCTGCTGCTGCCACAAATGCTGCCTCTGCTGTTTGTGCCATGGGTTCTGTGACTGGGTAATCCAATGTCTGCTGCTTCTATCAATGCTGCCTCGGCTGTTTGTGCCATGGCTTCTGATACCGGACAATCCCATGTCCGCTGCTGCTGCCGCTGCTCCCTCTACTGTCTGTGCCAGGGTTTCTGTGCCTGGGCAATCCAATGTCTGCTGCTGCTTCCACGGCTGCCTCTGATGTCTGTGCCTGTCAAGCCCCCCCCCCCACTGACACTGGCGGCAGCGCCCTCGGCACATACCTCAGCTGGCGGCCATGCTCCCAGCCCCACCCAGGGCCCTGCCAGATGCACCAATCCAGGTGGGACAGCCTGACACCCCCCCAGTCCTAGGAGAGATGCAGCTGTCGGGACCCGGAGCAGCGGACAAGCCACCCACAGCAATAGACACGCCCCCTGTGCAGCGCTCTGCATGTCTGTGGGTGCGCGTGGAGGGGTGGGGCTTGGAGGATAAGAATCAGCACTGAGAGACATTCAGCGCTGGTGATTGAGAAGTCGAGACCGGCCCCTGAGCTAAGTGCTTGTTTTGTGTTTCTTGATATCCTTGTGTCATTAGACCGTGTGTGTGTGTGTGTGTGTGGTGCCTCCCTTCCCCAGTGACCCTGGTAGTGTGTGTGACATTTGCCTGAGCGAGTACGTGTCCCTCCCCTCTGGTTGCTCCCTCTCCCTCCTCCTCTCCTGGTGTGTGTGTACCTTGTTTCCTTCACCGCTGTACCCTGGGTCCCGATTCCCTCATGCCCCCCTACACCTTTTCACGGCCTTTTTACTACTCCCCCTCCCCCTGCTTCCATGGTGCAGTGAGTGAGAGTTGGGAATGTGATTGGGCTCATGGCTCCTTCCCTTCTGCAGCTCCCTATGATGATAGGGACCCGGGTAGTCGCTTACTGCACTAAATCCCATTGGTCCACCCACTATCCTGACGGGGCTATTGGCAACAGATAGAGGGCGTGGTTGAGAGCCGCGAACCATGCATGCAGATAGAGGGGGGTCCAGTTCATATCCCTGAAGTCCTCGGTCCCCTTCCCCTCATGGGGATTGCCCCCCTCCTGTGACAGTGCCACGGGTTGTGTGCCCGGGCAATCCAATGTCCACTGCTGCTGCCACCTCTGCTGTCTGTGCCATGGATTCTATGCCCAGGTAATCCAATGTCTACTGCTGCTTCCAATGCCATCTCTGCTTTCTGTGCCTTGAGTTCTGTGCCCCTGCAATCCAATGTCCGCTGCTGCTGCCAATGCTGCATCTGCTGTCTGTGCCACGGTTCTGTGCCACGGCAATCCAATGTCTACTGCTTCTGCCAATGCTGCCTCTCCTGTCTGTGCCATGGGTTCTGTGCAACCTAATGTCTGCTTCTGCTGCCTCTGCTGTGCCACGGATACTGTGTCCCGACAATCCAATATCTGCTACTGGGTGGCCACATGATTCACGTCTGAGCAAGGCGTGACCAACTGGAAGAATAGCTTGTTGAGATCCTGAGAGTAGGATGCAAGCCTGAAATGCCTGGCCAAACAGGAGTGCCAGCCACCAAGCCCTGGCTGGGTCTCTGCCGCTGCTCCACCAATGCCAGCCATCCTGCAACGCCTGGCTGAGTAGTGGTGCCAGCCATTCCATCCCCAGGACCCACCATCGGGGTTCTGGGGCCGTTATTCCGCTCATGGGGACCCATCATTCCACTTGTCTGCAAGTGTCCCACATCCAGGTCAGCCAGCCTGAAATGCCCGGCTGAGCAGGGGTGCCAGCCACCGAGACCTGGCTGGGTCTTTGCTGCTGCTCCTCCAATGCCAGCCAGTATGCAACACCCGGCCAAGCATGGGTGCCAGACAATGAGCCCTAGACGGGCCTCTGTTGCTGCTCCACTAATGCCAGCCAGCCTGCAATGTCTTTCTGAGCATGGATGCCAGCCACACGAGCCCCAGAATCCACCCTCAGGGTTCTGAAGCTGCCACTCTAGTCCCAGGATCCACCATTAGATTTCTGGGGCCTATGTTACAATCATGGGGGGGGGGGGCATCCATCCATGTCATCCAGAAGCTACCACTCTAGTCCAAGGACCCACCCTCAGAGTTATGAGGCCGTCATTCTGCTCACGGGGAGATGACATTCCACTGAATCAAGAAGCAGCCAGCCACTCCAGCCCCCGGACACACCATCAGGGTTCTGGGGCCTACATTCCAGGAAGGGAGTACTGTCATTCCACTTCATGCAGAAGCTGCCACTCTAGTCCCAGGACCCACTCTCAGGGTTCTGGGGCCATAATTCTGCTCATGGGGAGCTGTTTTCCACCACATCAAGAAGCAGCCAGTTACTTCAGCCCCAGGACCCACTATCGGGGATCTGGGGTCTACATTCAAGGGAGGGAGGGCTGTCCAACCACATCATCCAGAAGCTGCCACTCTAGTCCCAGGACCCACCCTCAAGGTTCTGGGCCCTACGTTCCAGTCATAGGGGGCCATCCATCCATGTCATCCAGAAGCTGCCACTTTTCTCCCAGGACCCACCTTCAGGGTTCTGGGGCTGTCATCCACCGCATCAAGAAACAGCCAGCCACTCCAGCCCTAGGACCCACCCTCAGGGTTCTGGGGCCTACTTTCCAGGCAGGGAGGGCTGTCTATCCATGTCATCCAGAAGATGCCACGCTAGTCCCAGGAGCCACTGTCAGGGTTCTGGGGCCATCATTCTGTTCACGGGGAGATGTCATTCCACCGCATCAAGAAACAGCCAGCCACTCCAGCCCCAGGAGCCACTGTCAGGGTTCTGGGGCTGACGTTTCAGCCAGGGGGAGCCTGCAATGCCTGGCCAATACACATAAACCAGAAGCTGCCACTCTAGTCCCAGGACCCACCCTCAGGGTTCTGGGCCCTACGTACCAGTCATAAGGGGCCGTCCATCCACGTCATCCAGAAGCTGCCACTCTAGTCCCAGGACCCGCCTTCAGGATTCTGGGGCCATCATTCTGCTCACGGGGAGACGTCATTCCACCGTGTTAAGAAACAGTCAGCCACTCCAGCCCCAGGACCCACTCTCAGGGTTCTGGGGCCTACGTTCCAAGCAGGGTGTGTGTGTCCATCCACATCATCCAGAAGCTGCCACTCTAGTCTGAGGACCCACCATCAGGTTTCTGGGGCCTATGTTCCAGGCAGGGAGGGATGTCCATACATTTCTAGGGAAGGGGAAACACTGGGGTGTTCGATGTTCGGCCCGTTCAGGGTTCAGCAGAAACCAAAACCATTCAGTTCAGCTGGTTTGGCCTGAACAGGTTGGGGGGGCCAAACCCATTCAGATGGGCGGTCGGTTTTCCTTCCCCCTTCCAGGCTGCGTGGGTGGAAGAGGCAGCAGGGAGGTGCTGCCGGACCCGGACCCTGAGCTACCTGGTGGTGTCGGGTCCGGTGGCAGCAGCAGCAGTAGTGGGTCTGGCTCCAGAGTGCTTCAGGCTGCTACTAGGCCTTTTGGCACCACCAGGTAGGGTGATCCCTGGGGTGGGGGGAGTTAAAAAAAAAATTACGGGGCTGAGCAGGTTGGGGTGGGAGGTGCTCCCTGGTACCCATTCCACCCATGCAGCCTTGGGGGGGAGGGAAAACAGGGTTCCTCCCTGACCCCCCCCCCACGCCCCCACCCGAACCAGTTCAGAACTTTGTTCAGCCGGTTCAGGCAGGGGGCCTTTTGGATTCTAGGTGTTCATGAATGGTCTGAACACCCTGAGTTCGGGCCGTACCCTGAACCCCACATCCCTATCCACTTATTCCAGAAGCATTAGGGGTGCAGCTGCTGCTGGTGGAGGAACCCTGTTTTCCCTCCCCCCACCCCAGGCTGCATGGGTGGAATGGGTACCAGGGAGCACCTCCCACCCCAACCTGCTCAGTCTGCTGCTGGTGCTGCTACGGGCAGGGATAGACCCTGACAGCTGAAAGGGGTGGATGCTCCCACTCTCACCATCCCCAGGGTGCTGCTGTTGTCGCACACTCTCCAGAGCCCTCTCTGCCTGCCAGACCCTCTCCACAAGCTCACCCTTCCAGTGTCCATAGAGCGCTGTCTGGTGTGCCATGCTTCCCTTGACCCTGGGGTCCAGTATGGTTTCCAACACGTATTCCTTCCGCTGCAGGAGGTAAATAAACCATGCCTTCAGCCCTGCCTTCAGCTGCTGCACTAGGCCAGCTGCCTCATCCAAAAGCTTTTTCCCCTGAGGGCCCCTAACCTGCCCCTGGAGAATCTCCTCCAGTCTCCTGCAGAGACTCTGGACCAGAGGGGTCACCTGGCTGATGGTGGCTGTGGAGGACCTGATGGTCTCCGTCAGGGCCAGGAAAGGTCTCAACACAAAGACTGTGTGAGCCAGGATTTCCCATTCCCTCCCATCATACCCGGGAGGTGCCCTGCTGTCCGTCACCAGTTGAACCAGATGCAAGATGGTTTTCTGCTTGAGAAGCCGCTCGAGCATCAGGAACATGGAATTCCATCCGGTGTATATATCCTGTACCAGCTGGTGCACTGCGGATCCTTGCTCAGCCTGCTTTGCCTGGAGGAGGTCGCTGCCCTTCATGCTCCAGTTAAATAAACTGGCCAGCTTCCTCCCCCACTCAATAAGGGAGCTAAGGGTGCCTGCCTCTCTCCCTCAATTCCAGAGAATTGAGGGAGACCACCAGGTGAATGGTGTGTGTGGGGCAAGGGATGCTGGTGAAACCCCCCTCACAGACTGCCCTCAATACGTTTGCCGCATTATCCGTCACCACGCACCCCTTGGTGAAGGGTGAACCTGGTGTGACCCACTCTGAGAAGTGTGGGGGCTGCGGCATCCATGACTTCCACCTGAAGCAGGGCCCACCTATACCCTGATTCAGGACCCTTCCTGCCACTGGCAAATGCTGCCTCTGGGTACTGCCAGCAGTGCTCTGTCACTGCTAGGTAGGCGTGCTGCATGTTCCTAGAGATAGAGAAGGAAAAAATCCAAGAGATTCTGGATTTTACCAAGTACAGTGAGCACATCCAGTCTACAGAGCGGAAAATTAGCAATATGAAACAAGAAATTAAGAAAAATAAAATGCAGACGTTTGAAAGAGATAGACTTGATTATGCACGCAATCAGGTTTTTAATTGGAAACTAACACAGAGGATCCCTCAACAGAGTGGCACTTCCTCTTCAAGTAGTCTGGATGTGGTAACATCAGACAAATCAGAAAGTTCAGTTCACAAGAAAAGGGAATATTTTTAAAGGAGTTTCAGCGAGACCCCCTTTCCTGGTCCAAGAGGGAGTATGCCATAAGAAAAATATGGCAAAAAACCACAAAATGAACGTAGTAAATTTATCTACAAGAGTTTTCACGCATATTGAAATAAAATTACTTATGAGAGGTCTCACGTTTGTTCTTACTAACTTATATAACAGAATTATTTCGGAAAATCCGTTTAAAAAGTTTTTTCCACAACTCCCCTTTTACTGTTGAAACAGAACCTTGTTATCAATCAAATTATTATTAAGGGAACTAGCTTCCGCCATGTCCCAAAGAGTAAAACCAAGATAAAACAATACAAATGCGAACAAAGAAAAAAGCATGACATCAACAAGACATAAACTCCCAAACCATTAAAAGGATACAAACATCATTGCCATTTACATGGACTAATATGGTCATGTGGATAATCATAATCCTATACATAAACCAAAAGTCAGTAAATAAGTAAAAAAGCCTATAGACAGATGACAATCCCAAACCATACACATGGGGGGGTCAAACACGGTTATACAATACATGAGCCAATAGAGCTAGGTTCGTCAAATTATCAAGCTTTTTAGAGGTTACAAAGTGCACCAGCAACTGTTTCGGAGAATAATATGACCTTGATCTGAGGCCTGGAGCCAAAAATAACTCCCTTACATACTGCGTAGGCCGGCAGACAAACAATACATGAAGTAAATCCTCAACATTGCCAAGATTACAGGCGCACAATCTCTACTCATATAGTATACCAGTGCGCCTTCCCAACAATACTTTAGTGGGGATCAAATCGAAGCATAAGAGCGTCAATGCCCTATGGAAACAGGGTCCTCTAACTTACAAGATAGATTTCAAGTCCAGAGGAATACTTAAATTCCTTATAATAGGGTGCACTCTTCAGCTCACGAGTTTTCGCCACATCTGTTTGAATTGCTTGATCAGTCAATTGTCTATAAACAAGCCTCTTTCTACAGCATTGGGGAATAGCAAGCAACCTTTCCATGGAGAGGCCCAACCTTTGAAGAAGGCCCTTCACCTTACAGGTCCAAGAGGACACATAAGTCCAAGACTTGGCCTCAACATAGAAGAGTCGAGGGAGACGATCCTCTGTCATGATTTCTAATTTAAGCCAATAATTTACTACTGACATATGCATGCTGACCTTTACAGGCAAAGTACCGGTTTCTAACCATAGTAAGCATATCAGAACAGATTTAGGGACTGCAAGAAGGATTCTCAAAAACAAATTTTGGGGGAGCTCAAGAAAATCAACTAGGGCCAAGCCCCAGATTTCCACGCCATATAGCACACAGGGTCTGGCCTTTAAATTAAATAATTTCAATGCTGGAGCAACCAATTTGCCCCTGAAAAGTCTCCAAAATCTTAACAGACCCAACACTGCCTGATGGAATTTATTCTTAACCATCTGGGCATGCCTCCGCCAGTTACAATTACTGGCAAAACGCAACCCCAAGTATAAATAAACAGGAACATGCTCAAGGACGATCCCATCAAGGGTCCACTTGTAATGCCTATAAATCCTAGGGCACTTCCCTGCAATCATGACCTTTGTTTTTTGGTAGTTTATAGAAAGATGCATACTCGAGCAAAAATGCCCCACAGCCCGCAACATCTGTTCCAACCCCAAACTCAAAGGAGAGAAGAAAGCCATATTGTCAGCATACATCAGGGTTGCCAGGGGCTGCCCCAAGACCCTGGCAGGAAGATAATAATCCTGGGTAACTACTGCCACAATCCCATTAACATAAAAGTTAAAAAGGAATGGCGCCAAAATGTATCCTTGCTTGACCCCATTAGACACGAGAACCCTATCTGAAAGTCAGTCCCCACTACCCACACAAACCTTTAAGGCAGAATTGGAGTATAACAAATGGACTAAACATACCAGTCTCCGATCCATATTGGTGGAGAATAATTTACTCCAAAGAATATTCCGGTCAAGGAGATCAAAAGCTGATTGCAAATCCAGAAAGGCAATAAATAAACTGCCCTTCCAAATATTCACATATTTTTCCATGAGATGTCTAAGCGTGAAACAATGGTCAATTGTAGAATGACCAGCCTGAAAGCCTGCCTGTTCTTTTGGGAAGAAATTTGCCATTTTGCCCCAGTCCTCCAACTTACCCAACAGGTATTTAGCGTGAAGTTTGGCAACCATATTAATCAAAGTAATGGGACAAAAGTTCTGCGGGAGCTTGTTGCCTCCTTTTTTAAAAATAGGTGCTACAATGCTGATGTTCCAGCCTGCCGGGATGCATGTGGCATTGGAGATAGTATTAAATAAGTGGGCAATAATTGTCAATCACCACTCAAGATTATGTACAAATACCTCCACAGGGATGCCATCTATCCCGGGACCTTTCCTCTTCCTCATAGAACCAAGTAGTGACCTAAGCAGCTCACAATCCACCGGTGGCCATTGTGGAGTATCACTTAGGATCTCCTGTGGGATGACATATGTATCAGGGATACAAGCAAAGATTCCCCCAAAATGAACTGTCCATACCTTGGCAGCAAGGTTTGCCTGTATAAAAGGTCTTTCTGTACCCCCTATTAACAAGTGACCAAAATAAAACATGGTCCTGGTAATCAAAGGCATTAGCCAGCTCCATTCAAGCATTACGCTGAAAGGCCTTCTTTTTCTCTTTGATTAATTTCTTATATACTTGTTTTACCTTTATTAGTTGGACAATATGTGACTGATTAATACTAGTCATAACCTTCCTACGCCAGGTTGTAAGCTGTCTCTTAAGGGCAACGTTCTCAGCATCATACCAGTTAGGCGGGGAGCATACACCCCGCTGCCAACTATTACAGGGTCTATTAGGGGCAAGTGCATTCCTAAAATGCTCCATCAAGTACTCAAAGCCAGCAATAGTTTTAAAGGGATCACTCGGCTGTGAGGCTTATATGTGCTGCCTAGCTTCCTGCAGGCCCTCATCATTAAACTAGCCCTTTCTGTTGACTCAGACCAGCAGACCCGTTGAGCCACATCACACGCATCATTTCCCTGGGAGAGGGAAGTAAGGTCTAAATCTAGTTCCTCCTGGACTGATGCCTCACAAAACATGGCACAAGAGACAGGGAGATGATCCCCTGCACCCTCCATCTGCACCTCAAAATTCCCATATTTGTGCACGTAAGGCTCCTGCAATCCAATATAATCTAAACACTGCAACCCCTATGTGACATAAAGGTGTATTGGCCTAATGGGTCTGCCAGGGATCTACCATTTAATAGCTTCCATCTCCCAAGATATAAGAAGCTAAGAAACTGGGCTCCCTGAGCATTGACTTCTGTATCCCTAGATGCCCTTATAGGCCAGATAAAATCATCATCTTCCTCAATCCCCAAAATGCCTGCTTGTCTGGGAATGGAGTTACCAATTCGTGCATTGAGGTCCCCAGCCAAAACTATGAGGACCCCAGAATAATCATTACTCAGCACGTCTATAAAATCACCCAGCCGCTCCCAAAAAGGGGAGTCACATACAGATTTTGGAGGGAAATAAATATTAAGGAGAATAACCTGACTAATTGTATCCAATATGAACACTACTGCCAGAACACTTTCAAAAGGGGAATCCAAGACTATACCTTCTAATGCTGAAGTTTCCTTAAGAAGGGTAAGTAACCGTCCTGAGGATCTGCCACAGTATGCAGTCCTAACCGCAGGGACATCCCAGAAGGAATACCCTGGGAAACAAAAATTAGAGGCATCAACCAACCAAGATTCCTGGAGGCAAATAATATCAAAAGTTTCGAGGAAATCCCATACCTCATGATTCCCCAACCCAGACCACCCTGCAATATTCCAGGATAAAAGTTTAACCTTTTACCCTAGTGCCTCGGTCAACTGGACATCTCCTAGTCATCCCTTGGTGGAGCCCTCGGCACCCGATCGCTCACCCTCACACATGGGAGACCTAATATGAGGGGGAAAACAGCCACCCTCGCCTGTTACACAAGCAATTGGCTTCTACCCTCATAGAATCTCCAGAAAGAGCCTCCCTATCAGGAGCAGACTCCACAGATCTATCCCCTTCCAAGGCCAGAAATGGTGCGGAATACTCAGCAGGGAACTGCCCAAATTTAAGACAGCCCCATCCAATGAAACCTTAGCACTACCCCCTTTAGATGCAGCCATAACCAAAGAATCCCCTTCATGGGGCGAAAAATCATTCATCATTAACTGAGGGGAGCCCATACTGCAATTTTGATCAAAGGTCTTGCACACAAGCTTGTCCTGAATGGCCAGTAATTTCCCCCAAAATAGATCCTGTTCTGGGGAGGACAGGGCATCAAAGATATCCACCAATGCTATCTCATCCATTTTACAAAAGGAGGTACCTGCACAAAGGTCAAAAAGCTTTAATCCCAGTCTAGTAGAAGGGGAATGAGTTGTTAAAACCCAGGACTGGCTGCCATCATATTGTACCTGCGGGGCAAACCCCAAAGGGTTACTCTTAGTAACTTCAGCAGCTGCCACACAGTCACTAACATCCTCTAGAGGGGAATACAAATCAAGAAAACTAGAAGGTATATCTGTCTGAGTCACAGAAGATCTAATTATGGGCTCAGTATTTACTTCCATATGCACCTCTTCACCCACAGATGACCTAGGTTCATGAGTCCCAGTGGCCATCTCAGGGGGGCGGGTCTGAGTAAAATAGAACACCCTGTCAATAGAAACCCCCCCCCCCATTGCTTAAGTGAATAACGAGCCTTATATAGTTTCACTACCCAGGCACCATCATGGAAAAAGATCTTAAAACAAACACCAGTAGAGTGTCGTCTCAGAACACTGATTTTCCTAATTGCCTGTGAGGGCAACTGAGTCCCCACCAAAAATGAAATATTTCGAGCGGCCATGATTTTAGTTTCCCAATTGGAATAAACCCATTCCACAAGGGTCTGGCTTTGACCCATATGGCTGAGTCCTGCATCCTTCTTCTGATAACTGAACTATCCCCATGAGTCCTAAAGGTCCTGGGGGCAGGCAAACTCGCCAAGATAATCCCTTCTTCTTCCTTGGCCGAACTGGAATTTAGCCTATGCGGATTGCCTTCATCATTACGCAAACAGCTATCCAACCTGGAAACTATCTGCTGCAACGTCTCCTTAACAAAACTCAGGGCAGAACCCCACCTGACAACATCGGTATGAACAGAGGAAATAATATCCAAAGCCTGCACACACACACCCTAAAATTACCACTATGAGGTTCCATCTCCTCAGGGCAAGGGACCCTTCTGGCCCCTGGACAAGTAATGACTGGTTCTTCATTCGGCAGAAAAGGGGGCGCTTCAGTAGAAATCGAATCCCTTCTATTGAAATAGAATCTTGTTATAGCAAATCAACTTTCTTTCCTAAGACTAATGTGGATTGTGCAATTCCCATTTTTGAACAAAAAAATACTTAGGCAAATCCGTAAATTAGAGGAAACTCTCCCTAAAAATGGGGTTTTTAATTTGTCTAGAGACAAGTTGCACACCTTGCAAACACTCCAAAAAGATAGGTCTATTGTTATAAAAAAAGCTGATAAAGGGTAGGTATTGTGGTTTTGAATTGAAAAGATTATGTTGAGGGATGTCATTCCTTGCTTTCAGTTAGCACAGATTATAAACCACTTCTGTCTGACCCTACTAAAAACCTACAGCATAGGATACAAAATGTTTTGCAGGAAGGCCTTAGCGTTAATACTATTACAAATAAAGAATATACATTCCCATTACAGGAATTTCCACGAATTCCTGCGTTTTACGGCCTCCCAAAAATTCTTAAGGGTTTTTCACCCTTAGAGTACCGTCCCATAGTTTCAGTGATTGGGTCCCTGTTGGAACCTTTATCTCAATTTGTAGTGTACTTCTTAAAGTCATTTGTTTACACACTTTCTTTCTATTCTAGATGATATAGATCTCACAAACATCTGCCCTATCCTTGTTACTATGGATATTAAAGCGCTTTACACCAATATACCACACAAAAAGGCCCTATTTACATTAGAGAAATATTTTTAATTGTGAGGCGAAAAAAATCAACCCACCAATTTTTTAATAGAATTAAGCAGATTTGTCCTTTTGGAAAACTATTTTTAATTTGATACTGAATTTTTCCTTCAGGTTAAGGGCATCAGCATGGGCAGTAAGTTGTCAGCAGAGCTTGTGATTATTTATATGCATGAGTGGGAGACTAAATATATCTATGACAGGGATTTCAATCCATATTTTGACTTTATTTTTTTGTCGCAACGATACATCAATGATATTTTTCTTATTTGGATAGGCAACTTAGAGACTCTGCAGAAGTTCATGGAATGGATTGCATGCAATGATTAAATTCACCTTACAATATGATGAGCATAAAATTAATTTTTTTAGACCTATGGGTACGGGTGGAGGGGGACTGTATTCAGACCGCCACATTTGTTAAACCCACTGATCAGAACACTTATTTATTTTATAATAGCCACCATCCTCGCCATTTATTAAGGAACGTCCCTAATAGCCAATTTAGAAGACTGAAAAGAAATTCTACTCTAGATATGGATTTCATAATGGAAACAGCACAGATGAGTATGGATTTTGAGGAGAGGGGTTATCCTAGACATATTATTCAGCAGAATTTGAATAAAGTTATTTCCACACCAAGATAATCCATTTTACACCCGAGGAACCAAACACAGATAAAGGATGATGATTGATTAGTATATGTGACTACTTTCAATAATTGTACCAAACACATTAGAAACATCATCCTGAAATATTGGAATATGCTGGATCACGTAGAAGGGTGCTCTAATCTGCCCCTGTTTGCTTATAAAAGGAGTAAGAACCTTAGGGATTTTGTTGTCAGAGCCAGTCTTCCAACTTTGGGACAGAGGACCCTTGATAGTAAGTCTGTTGTAGGGAATAATCCCTGTGGACAATGGTCAAATTGTGCTTTCAGTCATAAAATTAAAAGTTTCCAGTCCTTAAATAATAATATTTATGCAATTAAGGATTTCATTAATTGCAGTACAACAGGGGTGATATATGCAATCCGTTGTCCCTGCGGGAAACTGTATGTGGGGAAAACATCAAGACAGCTGAAGACACGAATAAATGAGCACAGGAGCAGGCTGAAAACACGTACTTTAACTGCCCCATTAGTAGAGCATTACAACCAACACCATCCAGACACTAATGAGTTTACCTTTTGGGGTTTTGAGAGAATGAAGCTTCCCATTAATCCTAAAGTGCTTACAGATCGTGAGAATTATTGGATCCTTACTTTAGATACATTTGCACCATGGGGTCTTAATGACCTGCTCGATTCAGTCATTTGACTTTTTTGAAAGCATATCTTTTATTTAATAGGGATCCCGTTTTTCTGTGTGGAATCCCTGAAGTTCAGCTGTATAAGTCCTGACTAGGGGACCTAAAAAGGGAAGAATTGTCTCTCTGTAGGTTAATTTGATTTCTAGCACTGACCTAGTTAAAGATTCTTTTCACCTGTCCCCTACTTTGTTTTGGGCACCACATGATTTGAGGAAGCAGCTTTATAGCTGCTCCCTTTAGTGGTTTTGGCAGAGACATCCAGACCAAATACCCTGTGGGACAGGAGTTGCTGGCAGTAAGTGAATATAGGAATAACAGGCACTGGAAACCGAAGATCCCTAAGGGGAAGAACTTAGTGTAAGTAAGTACTATATCAACAGAAAGGTAAACAGGGCACTATAGTGTGTTTTAAGATGGACTATTGGCCAATATAAGGAAGTCAGCTTGTTGCTTTTCTTACCCTATTAAGGAGTGGGTTCAAAAAATATAATTGCACCACGGGGTCTTAATGGCCTGTTTGATTCAGTCATTTGACTTCTTTGAAGGCATATCTTTCATTTAATAGAGATCCTGTTTTCCTTTGTGGAACTCCTGAAGTTTAGTTGTATAAGCCCTGGCTAGGGGACCTAAAAAGGGAATAATTGTCTCCCCATGGGTCAATTTGATTTCTAGCACTGACCTAGTTAAAGATTCTTTTTACCTGTCCCCTATTTTGTATTGGGCACCATGTGATTTGAGGAAGCAGCTTTACAGCTGCCCATTTCAGTGGTTTTGGCAGAGACCTCCAGACCAAATATCCTGTGGGACAGGAGTTGCTGGCAGTAAGTAGATAAAGGAATAACCAGCACCAGAAACTATGGAAGAATCTCAATATGGCTCCTTGACCAAACTTTAGACCAGAGCTTTTTGCTTTGCAAGAAAGGGACATGTCTTGGAGGAGCGAGGGAAGAAGCGGGGAGCTGGACTAACACGCGCACAGCTGAGTAGCAGGGGAGTGGCCTTGGAGCGCGAGTCAGGGGCGGAGCCTACGATCACCGGGAACTTTAAAAGTGCCTGCTGAACCTACGACTGCGCTGTAGGCACGCACCCAGGCCACGTGCCTAAGGGCTGCGCATACAAGGGCGTGCACCATTGGAGTGCCCTTAGAGTGCACTGGAGGGCCAAGGGGACTCGCTGTTATAATTTTCCAAATGCTCTGTGAAATATTTGTTATTGTTGGGTGAGATAAGTTCCCTTTATTTGCAGAATTTTGTACGTGTTATCTGAGGTAGGTTGTGGCGGGGGGAGGCTCTTTTCAAATTAATTTTTATTTTTGGTTTTGAGGGTGTGGTAGAAGGTATATTAGTATGCCTCTAAAACAAAAATGGGTTCACCCTATTGCGACATGCTCACCCCCACCAAAACAGAGGAAGATGGAAGCTTTCTTTACCAAAGAGCTGGGGGGGGGGGGGGTTGCCCCTGTTAAAAATAGATACGCAGTTCTGCAAGACCTAGAGGAGAAGGGGGGGGCAAGCCTTCTCTGGAGAATCCCGTACCTTTATGGGACAAACCCCGGGGGACAAAGTAGAGGAGGAGATTGGAAGGAACATGGGTCCTGTTCAGGGGGGTCACCATGTGCTGACTCCAGGGGACGGTAATACTAACCAACTTTTGGCAAAACATATAGAACAAATGGCCACAACAGTGCAGTATTTAATTGCACAGCTAAATTATTTAACAGTATCAATGAAAGGGGTTAGAAACTCTATGGCAGCATTAGAGGATAAAATTCAAGGGCCTGAGGATGCGCTAATAGGGAAAAAGCAAAAGCCCATCCCTTTGGAGGTGGGTGGAAAGAGCCAGGGCCAGAGGACCTTTGTTAAAGGACAAAGGGGAAAGGTGCAAAGTGCACCTCACAAAACTTTCCATGAAAAAAAGGTTTATATTCCTGAGGATTTTTTTACAACTAAAGTAGTGAAAAATGGCCACCCGAGGGGTAAAATCTATAGGTCACAAAACGATATGTTGGTGTTTCATGTATTTCCGCTGCCCCAGGGGCAAATGCCACTCTGGGGAACTACCTTAGATGTGGCAGAGCATCTGCGGGTGATACTCATACTGCCAATAAGTAGTAAAGACATAGGCCGTTTACAGACGAGACAAAAAAGGCGGCTGATCCTTTGATCAGCCGCCTTTATTTGCACTCATCTATCTGTTCCGGCTGCATCTTACCCCGCATCGGAGGGGGCAGGTGATCCTATCCCCTCCAACGCGGATCCCCGAAGTGCTGGCTTAACGCCGCACTTCCGGGTTCCCTGGGCTTGTGCGCATGCGCAGAAGGGCGTGCATGCGCACAAAGGCTCTCTGCCATGTCTGAACAGCAGACACAGCAGAGAAAGGAAGGCGGGGGACAGATGCCGGCGCTGGATGATCCCGCTTGTCAGCGGGATCGTCTATCAATGCCCATAGTGAAGGTGGACCATTTATATTTAACGAGAGGAAAGTGTGGGGTACATGTGCAGTTTGCTTTCCCTGAGGTAGCTGGCAGAATTTGGGATAAAAAGCAGCAGTTGGCTGAATGCTTGATACATGTTGAACAGGTATATAAAGAAGTAATGGTACCCAGGACCAGACCTGTTACAACGACGCAGGAGAATATAGCTGTAATAGAAAAACCAAATAAGCCTGTATTCCCGGTGAATCTGTTGTGCCAAGTCCCTACTACCCAGGAATGCTCCCCGGTGGCAATGGAGTTTTTGGAAGGTCAGGAGCAGGGAGCCAATTTTGAGCAGGGGAAAATAGGTAGGGAGGACATGATACTTTGGCCTGAGGAAGTGGATACAGTGGTTGCTTATAGCAGCTCTTTGTTGGATGTCCAAAGGATGATACTAAAT
>QEPC01005817.1:0-11042 GCA_003113815.1 Sphenodon punctatus | reverse complement strand
TCAGAGTCAGAGGCTTGATCATGCCGCCGGATACCTTGTATTCCTCACGATACCTTGTATTCCGGGTGGCGGAAACATGATACAATTACCAGATAACCACAAAGATTCCACGGACCACGGAAAGGGGAGTTGGCGCCGCTTATTATGGGAATCCGCACAAGTTTCGCTTCCATTCGCCAGTTCCGATGCCGCGGTACCATTAGCGACAAACCACAGCCGCAGCACTCAGAAATCTGCCTCTGCCGAACCGTGCCACGATGTGTGGAATAGGGGTTTCCGTCGGTAAAAGCTGCCGCAGCAGTATGCCGCTACAGTCCTACCTGTGATTAGATTCCATCTTGGCGTCTATGTAGTGTAGAAATCCTCGAGCTACTCGTTTAGCTCTGCAGCGATCCTGTCCATGGACAGTACAAACCATAGTCTGCTAATCCAGTCCATAATTGATGGCCTTCAGGTACCTTCCATTTGCATACAATACAGTGGATAGCAGTCTGATGGTACTTGTATACCCCCCAAGGACAGATTCGCAGAATGCAAGGTAAGGCTCCGGGGCTGGAACAACAGGGAATGGATTGCCCTATGACCTGTTAAGAAGTCCCCTGCAGGGAGATAGATTGGCCAACTACCCACTTGTGGAGACAGAATGCAGGCAGGGCTTGATAGACCATTGGTCTGATACAGTATGGCACTTCTTATGTTCCTATATTTTTATGTTCTTTAGATCTGCGACAAACAAAATTAAAAGGGGGTAACAGGGGACCACATTGGGGCTCATCACCCATGTGGAGAATGTTTACCAACTCAAGGTGGCACGTGGTTGTTCTTGGGTTGGAAGGCACAGCGGCAGCAGGAACTCCAGGGAGGAAAAGCCCACTAAGGAAGGGGGGGGAAGGCCTGGCAGAAGCACTGCCCCCACAGCCCTTCCGCCTCCAGCTCTGCTGAGGAGTCTCCAGCATCCCTGGAGGAGACCGACGAGGCAGGGACCTTTCAGGCACAGTTGGAGAGGCCCACAAACAAATTGATGGGTTAAGGGTCCAAGCCCACACCATAGAGGACCAGCTGGTGGAACAGTTAGAGGTGCTCCAAGTGAGGGAATGCAATGTGGAGGCGTACCTGGAGTACCTCTGCACTGAAAAGGAAGTCCTCGAATTGTACCGCCAGTCAGTCACCAAATGGAAGGCGTCCTTGGTGGGGGCCCTGGACATTGCCTGGCAACATGGGTACGAGGTGGAGGAGGACGTGCTGCCCGCCCCTCAGTCCCATGCACCGCTTTCTCCTTTTCCCCATGTTCCAGGGGACAGGCCCACAGACCCCTAATTTATTGTCCTTTGTTTGTATATTAATGCTTGTTTTCAAAAATTGTAATGTTTTTTCAAAAGTTTTTATTAAAGTTATATTTGTTACCAGCTTTGTTGTACTTAACCAGTCTTTTATCCCTCTGTGCTGCTTCTGGCAGGTGACAGAATCTCATTGTATATATACAGCTTGTCAGATCCCTACCTGACAGCAGCAGCACATGTAGCGTATTAGCCCAAAGATGTGCCAGCAGGGACTAAACTTGCAGAAACCCCCCAGGAGGGGCAGGGCTTGTGTCTGTGTGGGTGTGCAATAGAGAGAGAGAGGCTATGGCAGTCTGGAAGAGGCATAAGCGGGCATCAGCAGGTGCACTTCCTGCTCTCACAGATAGACGCATGGGGGGAAGCCAAGTTGTGATATATAATACTTGGTTACATATGTTGTTTGGTCCCTTTGAAGTCCTTGAGTGGAGAGGTGTGTTCAGCTGATAGAAAGATCGCCCGGGGGGGGGGGGAAGACTTGCAGACAGTGCCGCAGGTAGAGCATCCATCCAGGGATATCATATTTCCTGTGAGAGAGTGCCAGAGAGAAAGAGAGGGAGGCTCTTTGCCAGCGGGAAGCAGGCAGAAGGTGGGCAGAGAGGACATTTCAGCTGCGACAGCGGGCATCAGTGGGTGGCTGTGGAGGAGTAGGCTGTCAGAGTGGGCAGGCAAGTGGACGGGTGGCCACTGTCCAGTCAGGCACAAACAGCAGCAGCACTCAGATGATGGTTCTTGGTAGGGCTGATGTGGCAGCAGCTGTTACCACACCACAAATCCATTCCTAAACCTCAGCATCCCACGTTGCGCCTCGCAGAATTCCACCCGGTACCCCGTGATTCTGCGATTCTTCCACTACAAGAATCCGCAGATGTGGCATGTATGTGTTTCACCGATTTGCAGATCGTTACCGTTGTCGTATAAAATCCGCAGTCTTTTCCCGCATTCCTCCAATTTAATATATGTGACACAGTCATGACAGTCAACTGCCCAGCATGCCTGGAACTCCCTCCCTGCCCATGTCCGCCTTGCCCCCTCCCTTCTTACCTTCACGTCCTTCCTCATAACCCAGCTCTTCCGCTCTGCCCTTCCTAACTCCTGCTAATCATTACCACCCAGGATTATCCCCCACCTATTATCTGCAAACTCCGATTGTACTGTAACCAAGCCAAGAACGTTTACCTGAGTTCTCACATCCTCATGATTGTTGCATCCCTTGTCTCTCCCTCTGTTCCCCTTCTCTGTCTCCCCTCCCCCTGTCTTTTAGATTGTAAGCTCTCGGGCAGGAACCGTTTCTATCTTATTCTCTGTAAAGAACCAGGTACATCGCTTGTGCTATATAAATGCTAATAAAATAATAATAATAATAATAATAATAATAATAATTAATAATAAATAACCTTCCCTTTTTAGGGAAGGTTATTGAACGGGTGGATACCCGACACCTCCAGGTTCATCTTGATGCCATCAGTTTTCTCAACCTGTTTCAGTCAGGCTTCCATCTTGCATATGGTACAGAGACAGTGATTGTGGCATTGATGTTAGGGGCAAATGGGGTAAAGAGGCAACACCACATGCTAAACCTATAATCCCGACACTCCCCTCTTCCACAAACACGAGGATCCCCCATGGAGGCTAAGGACCCTCAGGATCTTGTTTGGACTTTCTCTCCTGTATGAAGAGCTACCCAGATCATCATCGGGTGGAGAGGACACGTCCCCGAGGCAGGGGAAGGGGGAAGGGGTAACACCCCTCCCCGAAACACACAATACTCACAACTCCCGAATTTCTCAGAGATCACGGGAGACAGATTGGGGAAAACAAGGCCGCTCCGGGTATGAGGACCCTACTGTGAAGGGGAAAGGGGGCAGGGGTAGGGAAGACACTCACCCTCTCCTTACTATCACAGGGGTGGAAAGTCTTGAAGGGGGAGGGGCTTCCACACTCACACAGTCACTAATGTTATCCCATTATGCACTTTTTCACACACAGTCTCTTGATAGTCCACAAAACCTGCTATGATTCACTCTCCACAAACTGTTTCCAAGGGTCGACCTCTCACATTGATTACTGGTGGGGAAATTAACCCCCTCCAGTTGTTTTATCTTGTTCCCTAATGCCTTCCTCAGGTGTTGCCAGTCCCTGCTTCCCCTGGTCCCGCCCACACTGCTGCTACAGCAAGGCAGCTCCCCAGCCCCACAAAGCTGTGCTGCAGCAGCCGAGCGCTGCGCCGCAGCTGTGATTCTGGTTGTCTAGCAACCTGCATGCTTGGCAGAGCGGGCGGGCGGCCCTCTGGTGGACTTGCACCACCAAGCCACTTCCTCCCAATCCCACCCAGTGGCAGCACCCCCCTCCAAGCCACCGAGCAACCTGGAGGGTGCCCTGTCTACCCAGACCCCTAACAGTACCTCCCCATCCAAGCCCCCCCCTCAACGCAGGGGGCCAGGCCCAGACCTGTCAGGATGGAGGTGGTGAAAGCACCTAAGGGGCCTAGGGGCATGAATGTTGTCACATGGTTCCCACGATTGCTCAGCCAGCCCCAAACCCTTCCAAACTACCAAGCAACAAAGGCAGCCTCTATGGATGCGGGAATCAAGAATGGCCGCAACCTCATACTCAGGAAAGCCATGGAGGAGAAGGGGTGGGGGTGGGGGTGTATGGTCCAAACCCACAGGGGATGCATGCCCTTCAACAGGGAGATATGAAAGGTGGGGTGGATTCGCAGATTCTGGGGCAAGTCTAAGGTGTAAGTGACATCAGTGAGCTTTGCTTTAAAGCAGAAGGGACCCATATAGGCATAATCTAATTTAGTAGAGGGGTGTTGCGATGGATAGTGCTGACATTTAACCCATACTAGATCGCCTACCCTACCTTTAGATCCGATGTCACATGACGTCGTCGATTGGCATACTCTTTATATTGCTGTCGGGCTGTCATTAAATTTTTGAGAGCTTCATGTTGGATGAGTTGAATCTGCTGTACCATGGCCCCGGCTGCCAGAACGTTAGTGGTAGGAAGGTCGGGTAGACATAACAGGATGAAAGCCATAAGTAACATAAAAAGGTGACGTGCGTAGTGCTGCATGCGCCTTATTATTATATGTGAATTCCGCAAGTGGTACAAGGTCCAATCATCCTGAAGATAATTGAGGAAGCAACGAAGGTATTGCTTCATGTTCTGTTTAACCCTTTCCACCTGTCCGTTAGCCTGAGGGTGATAGGTGGTAGTTGGGCTTACATTAATACCCAGAATCTGAAAGAGGGCCTTCCAAAATTTGGCAACAAATTGGGGCCATCTATCTGATACTATTTCTCATGGCAACCCATGTAGACAAATGTTATGGTGTAGGATTAGTGTTGCTGTTTGCTGCAAAGTGGGGAGTCCCTTAAAGGGGATAAAATGGGCTAGTTTGGTAAAATAGTCTCCCACTACAAAGATAGCATCATACCCCTCTGATGGGGCATCATACCCCCCTGCACTATGAAGTCAAGTGCTATTTTCTGCCCTGGACGTCATGGTAATGGGGTCAGTTGTAAGAGTTCCACTGGGAGTGGTGAGGCTTCTTAGTACGTGCACACATCAAACACTCATTTACATACGTGGTTACGTCTTTCTGAATGCTTGGCCACCAAAACCACTACCATATTAAAATTAGAGTCCTTTGTTCCCCCAGGTGCCAGGCTAATGGGGAGTCATGGTGGGTCCACAGGACATGGTGTCGATATCTGGGAGGGATAACAATCTTATCCCGATGGTAATACAGCCCATGTTTCTGCTAATATACTTCTGTTGACAGTTCCTGGAGGCTAACCCAGCTCAATTGTTGTCGGGAATGAAGGGTTGTGGCAAATACTGTGGGAGATAGGTCCTTCTGTTTTCTCTGGTTCTTCCTTCATAAGTAAACATTTGGAAAAGGCATCTGCTAATATATTATTCATTTCAGGTCTCTACTTGATCATCAGGGCCGGCCCCAGGGTTTGTGAGGCCATGGGCGAAGTCTTGGTGCAGGGCCTAATTTGCATAATTAGGCACCACCTAATTATGCAAATGTACACATTTACATAAAACTTACTCCCTCTGGACAAGAAGGATTCCCATTCTCCACCTCTCCGAGCAACCATGGAGAAGCATGGCCTCCTAATGCTTCCCTCCCTCCCCAGCCGAGTGTCTACCACCACTCCCCAGGAGTGGTTCCACTGCAGAGGCAGCCAAGCGGGCAGTGAAACAGGCACAGAGAGACTGACTGAGTCCACTGCCTTACTGGAGGAGGGGCCAGGGGGTGAGCTTAGCCAGTCTGGCCTTCAGGGTCTGTTGCTTCTTGCTGCCGGTGCCGCCTGTGCCTTGTGCACGCATGCGGTGTGACCAGTCCAGAGGTGCTGCTATCACACACACAAGACACCCAAAATGCAGCTAGCTTATTAAGCGCATTATGCCATGAAAAGAGACATATAACCAGTTCAGTTGTGCCCCTATAATCAGTTCATGCTGCCCCCACCCCATAACCAGTTCATTTCTGCCCCCGCCCCCATATAACCTATTCACGCTGCCCCCGCCCATAACCATTTAATTTGTGCCCACGGGGCAGCATGAATTGATTATATGGGAGTGCAAATGAACTGGTTATGGGGTGCGGGTTTAAAGACAATATTCCTGTTAGCAATAACTTCATTAAGAAGAGTTAGTGAAATAGCAGCCATAATAATCTCAGAACCATATTTGCAGATTTATTTTCCAAGAGAAAATAGATATTGCTTTACATCCTCAATTCCTACCTAAGATAGTATAAGTAAGACAGTTGTGAGAATGTGGCCCTTTTTACACGGGTCTCTCCTCCCAGCCGTAAACATGCAGTTTTCTGTGTGTTCATGGGTGGGGGAACCCCATGTGAATGACGTGGTGCACGCGCCCATGGTGAGTGGGGATGCATGCACGCTCGCCTAACACACATCCCCACTCACCCCCCCACTCATCCCCACGCACGGAGCAACCGGGGGAAATGGTGGTTACTATGTGGGTGTGGATGAGTGGTGGGTGAGTGGGGATGTGTGTGCAGCTGTGTGCATGTCCCATCCATGCATGTCCTATCCGTGCATGTCCCATGGACTCCCCACCCACGGAGCCATGTAAAAATATCATGTGAGGAGCCACTCGAAGAAGAACAGAAGGTTGCTACCTTGCAAACAAGGTTCTTTGAGATGGTACGAACATTCTCACAACACCCACGCTTCCAGCGCCGCATGGAATTCTTTTGTTATATTTCTAGAAAGGTTTGAAAGGAACTGTCATTCAGAGGGGGAGGGTTCTTTTTATACCAGAGAAGTTCAAGACCATCATGTGGTCTATTATTTGAACAGGGTGAGCGTGCACAACCTAGTTGTGAGAATGTTGGGAGTCATCTCGAAGAACCTTCTTTACACGGTAGCAGCCTTCTGATCAGCACGTGGAGAGGAGCTGTTTGTAAACAGCCTTATCTCAGGCAATCAGTCATGCAGCGGGGTGGTCAGTACACCAGCACAATACCCAATCTATCCCCAGCCAAATCCAATATGAGGTGGACACACTTCATATTGGACGAGTCAGGCACCAGATACCTTTGAAAGGTCACAGTGTCTTTACAGATCAGAGTCACTCCATTCCTCCAATCTTAGATGGATGCTGTACTGAGTACCCAGTCGGCATCCTCTGGGACAAAATTGGCTGAGATGCTTCATGCAGCCAGGTCTCTTTAATGCAAGTGAGGTCAACAACCTCATCCTAAATAAAATCATGCATGATAAAAGTTTTATTTGCCACCTACCTCACATTAAGCAGCTTCAGTCTCAGATCAGGGACCCTACTGGCCTTAGCCCCCAAATATCCCAAGACAGGGGTGGAGTGGGATACAGGGAAAGACATCAAATGTCTCTCCTGGAAATCCTGATGGACTGTCTCCTCCCCATCATACCTCCCCGTCCCCCACACGAACCCAATACCTGGCCACCTCCTAACCTCCTTCAAACTGGGTACCCCTTCCAGCACCTGTCCTCAGCCTCCACCCGCCAGAAGAGCCCAGGGGGGCAGGTGGTGGAGAGGGTCTCCAGGGCCCTGCATCCCCAGAGTAGGGGTGTGCATGTCATTTTTATTCTTACAATAACAATAATGAAAATTGTCATTTTTTATCATTATTGCAATAATGAAAAAGACAAATAATAATAATGAAAATAGAAATGAAAACAACATTTTGTTTTTGAAATAAAGGGAAAAGACTAAAAAATGTATTTCCAGCTATAACTTTTTGTTTCTTATTCAATTATGATGAAACTTGGAGTGATTGTACCCCCAATGGAGGGCACTAAGTGTACCATGTTTCAAAATGATTATTTAGAAGAAACTGATTGTAGAAGCAATTGAATGTTGCCATTTTAAGAAAAGCTCCATACACATTCCAGGCTACAACTTCTTTATCTTCCATTATATTTACATGATACCTGTGGCTATTATGTCGCTCTTCAAAAATAACACTCCTGCCAATTTTCAGAAAGATTTGATAAAGGGTCCTTAGCATAGCATGAGCAGCAGATGGCAGGCTGAGGCAGGGTTCGAGGTTAGCAACCAGGGTGGGCAGACAGGCAGAGTGGCATGAGAGGCAGTAGGGAAGGCAGGCTGGGACCTTGGCAGGGCACTCAGATAGGCTGGTGAAGACTGTGCAGCGTGAGAGAGAGAGAGATCCAGTCAGATAGGCAGGCTGAGATCATCTAGCCAGAGGCCAGTAGGTAGGCTTTCAGCTTCCCAATGCTGCCCTGTGTCATGAGGTCAGTCAGATAGGCTGGCTGAGGCCATGTAGTCAGAGAGAGAGAGAGAGAGAGAGAGTCAGGGCAGACACCGGGCATTGGGAGGGAGGGACAGCAACTAAGCAGCATCATCCCAGATTGAAAAGGAGCCCCATCCCAAATATGCCCCTGGCATTTTTGTTTTTGCTTTCATTTTCATTTTCCATTGGTTTCAATGGGAAACACATTTTTGGCTGTAACTTTTTTGTTGTTCATTATATTTGGCTGAAACATGGGGTGAATATACCAGGGGCATATTTGGTGTGGCCCTGCACCATCAATCCATGTCCAGGGGCAACTTGGGGAATCCCAGAAGCGGAAGGTTCACCTTTATAAAAAGCAACTGCTCTACCAACTTGGCCCCCAGTCTCAGGCGGTGCAGCAAGCAAATGTCCCCCACCATAGAGAACACCCGCTCACTGGGGACAATTGGTGGGCAGGACAACAGACCCTTGACCACTTTGGAAAGGGCCGGCCACACGTCCCTCTGGGAGCTCTGTTGCCACCATGTTCTGCCCCTCCCATCAGCTCTCTCAGTGGTGCAGAACCAGCAGCCAGTTGAGGCCCAGACGTGTGAGTGCAACGTGCAGTAGCTGCAGTGGGGGCAGCTGCCAAGTTCATCAACAGCTGCAGGATGTGGAGGGTGGCATGGCTTTTAACTGAAAGCCATGCGCATGTTAGGGGAAATGATTGCACTGGATGGGCAGCCCTTCTCAGTGGTCAGGGGTTTGGGGTTTAGGCACCTGCCTGGCTTCCTCAATCCCCATTTAAGCTGCCCTCATGCAGCACCCTGAGTCGACAGGTGGTGCCAGGCTTGTACTGGGCTTTAAAGGAGCAGGTGAGGGAGCGGCTGGCAGGGGCTGGGGGTGCCACCGTCGACTTCACCACTGACATGTGTTCGAGTAGGAATGTGCAAGAAAGAACAACAAACTGCACCTATGCAAGTCAAAATAGTGCCATGGATCAGAGTAATACATTTATGGAGGTGACAAAGGACAATGTGGAATAAAACAATGTAAATACAATGTAAAGGAACAAACAACAAAAGTATATGAATACAAATAAATGCCTAGAAAGAGATAAACATGACCAGGCTAAGCAAAAAGATCTCCTTTAGGGGGTAAAAACTCCATGTAGGAGAACAAATTTCAAATGCCATATGGGGGTAAAAAACCCATGCAGCAAAGCAAAATACAAATGTAACCATTGCCAAAAACTCCAAAAGGGAACAACCTTCCAAAACAGCTGAAAAATTCACAGCTGGAAAATGTCCTTGAAGGTCTTGAATATCCAATGTTTCGCTTGAGAAAGCTTCTTCAGGGATATTTTCTACCGATCTTATAATGCTTCAAGTCAGTCTCAGCAATAATTCCTAATGGCATATATTTCCCATGGTTCCTAATGGCATATATTTCTTTCCCAATCCTAGAGCCAAAATAAAAGACTAACTGAATAATAGGTGAAAAATCAAGGCGAGGCTCCCCTTTGGAAGGTGACTTGCCCATCTCTCGGGCTCCTCATATGTCAAAGGGTAATGGCGCAAACAGTCAACAAAACTCACCCATAAGTGTGGACTAGAAAGGAACCCAGAACACTCCTCTCCAGAGTTAGAAAATATTTTTTGAATCCACTCCTTAATAGGGTAAGAAAAGCAACAAGCTGACTTCTTTATATTGGCCAATAGTCCATCTTAAAACACACTATTGTGGCCTATTTACCTTTCTAAAAATATAGTACTTCCCTGTAGGGAGCTTGGGTTTTGTCATGGAGTTTCAGGCTGAAATGAGAGGAGGCTGCAACAGGAACGTTCAATCAGGTTTATTCAGATACACAGCTGTGGGACACACCAGTATTTCTACCAATGGACGACGCCTTACAGCACAAAGCCTTCTTATATACACAGTGGCAAACAAGCAACCATACATGGTTCAATCATGCTGGTATTAGATAGCCATATCTGACAGGAAATACCTCTTGTTACTAGGCAGAAATTGGGTTGCTGATGCAAGCAAGTTCAGTTCCTCGGAACTAGGGATAAGGGGGCACAAGGGTGCAGCGGGATATCTGTCAGGAAATGTAGCTAACCACAGAACCCACATACACAGGAAACTTCAGTATTGGTGCTAACTATAGCTCATGAAGCTTTAACAGAAAAAATGAGATGGATATGTCAAGACATGTCCCTTTCTTGCAAAGCAATAAGCTCTGGCCTAAAGTTTGGTCAAGGAGCCATATTGAGATTCTTCCATAATTCCCCCCCTTTTGAGGCTTGGAGGAAACCATCAGGCCTCAACCATTAAAGGGTTTTAAACGGGCATGCTTAACAGCTCATTTGGAGCGGGTGTGCAGTCCAGTGTTTTTTTGTGTCTGAGACTTCTGGGGACACCCCTTTGTGGGCGTGTCTAGGACACGGATGGCTGGGAGAACATACCCTATATAGCAGCTGCCCCCCCAGTTGGCGGGCAACCATTTGCGCGCTGTGTGACCACAGATGTAATAGGTCCCCACGCAGGTGCGCATTCCAACCTTAGAGAAATCACAGAAAGCTGAAAAGTACAAGGGAACATTTCGGATAAATGTGTTACATGTGCATGATAAGATGTAGTTACTGTCAGGGTTCGCGCTGATAGGGGGATTGGAATCAGCAGGCATCCTAGGAAGAAGAGAGATCAGAGGCATCAGGTTCGCTGTGATTAGGGGGCGGGGCCTCTCCATGCTTGCAGGAGAACTCAGGCCCCACCCAGGCTCCAAGCATGCTGCTCGTAAGGGGAGGCTGAGAGGCAGATTGAGGCCCCGCCCTGAGCACACTAATCCCTTTTTGGCTTCTGGCTATATAATACACCGGCGGGGCTAGAAGCAGCCGCCGGTAATCATTTTGAGAAGCTGGCCCCCTGGTATC
>QEPC01005816.1:15783-30376 GCA_003113815.1 Sphenodon punctatus | reverse complement strand
AGGGATGCCGCTGGACAGGAAGGGGCCCGGTATACCAGCAGCACCCCTAGCTTGCCCCAGCCAAATCGAACACCACGTGAAGGGCCTCAATACCCACAATCTCCTGGACTGGATACCTCCTAACAGGTCAGTCCTCTTTAAAAATGATCGCTACACCACCTCCCCGGCCATCTGTGCGGGGCTGATGCTGCATGGCATCCCCGGCCGGAACGAGATCGGCTAAAGTTAGACCGGCCAACTCATCCAGCCAGGTCTCTGTAATACATGCGAGGTCCACGGCCCCATCCAAGATTAAATCCCAGACAATTGGAGCCTTGTTGACCATGGACCTCGCATTTAGCAGCAGCAGCCACCCACATGTGGACCTTGGACCCAGCTCCTCCCTCACCCTCAGTGGGGGGATGGCAACCTGCACCTCTCTCAGGCACCTTGGTCCCCTAGGAGCGTGAGCCATCCAACCCCATGGGTCATACTGTCCTCGCCCCAGAACCACCCCAATAGCTGCACCCTCCCTCCCGTCCACCAACTCCTGGCCCCCCAAACCTGGCTGCTTGCCCTGTGGCCTTCCTCTCCCCAACCCCACCACCCCCACCTCCCCCCTGTCCCCGGGGTCAGACTCCTCCCCCCCACAAAAAATAACCCTCCCAGTACTCCCCCTGCTGCCACCAGGGTCAGTCACTGGGACACCCCCAGCCCCTCCCACTAACCATCCCCCCTACACCCTCACCCTACCACCCTAGCCCTGAACAAAAAGAACCCCAAAAAATGTCCCCTGCCACCCCCTAAGACCCCGAAGTGCCCCAAAGTGCTGTGCCCTTTGGCTGCGGCCCTTCGGCTTGAAGCCCTTTGGCTTTCAGCAGAAGCCTCAGGTCACTGGGCTTTAAAGCCCTGGCCACTTCTGAGTGGGGGAGGGGACAAGCCGACCCTGACAACTGGCTTCTGTGCTCCCGCCTGCCCCCCCAGCACTCACGGCAGTTCTTTTTCCTCCGTAGGGGTCAGAGGAGCCGAGCCGAGAGGAGCAGCGATGGCGGCACCAACAGGCCCCTTCCTCTTCAGCCACAGATGACAACAGCCCAGGCACAGGCAAGTGGGCAGGCAGGTAAGTGAGTCCTTAATGGAAGCCGCTGGCCGCCTGGCTTTAAAGCCCTGGCCACTTCCGGGTGCGGGAGGGGACAAGCCATGGGGCTTATGGGGATGAATATCATTATTTACCGTTCCAAACTAAAAAAAATTGCCTAAATCAATTGAATTCAGTATTCAATAAGGACACTGAAATAGCCTAAATGAAATAATCTAAAAAAAAATAATTCAGTTGATTAAATGAAATGGGAAGCAATCATTGCTCCCTACTTGCTTACTTTAAATAGAGATGGAGATCCCAATTTTGTTATTAGATGAGAGTACCAGCCCTTTGTAGTGATCTGAATCACATTTAATTCAACAGTCTTGTGTTGACACAAAGAGCTGACACCAAAAGATTGATCTCTGAAATTTCTTTTTTGGTGACAACTTAAAAAAACCCAACAAAATCATTGGTGTTAAAATAAAATGTGGGCAATATGCCTGTGGAGTCTTTTGAGCTATATAAAGATTCCAGTAAAGTACAAAGGCCAGAATTACATCATCTGCTATGTATGTTAATTTATATTGTTGAGGGAATGCAGGATTTCAAGGTACTATTTTGGAGAAAAGCTGCTTCCTTAATTGGCTTACCATGAGCCTGCAGGCCTTGATGCCATTTTAACATGAGTTCAGTTTAATAAACTAGTGCTTCAGACAATCAGAACCCTATCTCTACCCCCAGCCAGTCATTAATCCCCAGGAAATGTCTGTATCTCAATTGTTATTGCTTAATTATTTCCCTGCACTATGCCATGTCTCCTGATAAATCTACTCGTCTTTTTCTCATTCTTTCTCCACAGACTAAATGGTGGATCTGCGGCGTGTAACTAAATTTTATTACTTTTCAAACCAATATTCTACCTTCTGTTTTGAGAACCCAAGTACTTAGTTAAACTAATCAGCTTGTTTTCTTCATCCTTTCTGTCTTGGAAAGATAACAACATAGTAGCTACTGTATGGCTACTAGGGGTGTGCATGCCATTTTTATTATTACAATAACAAAAGTTGTTGTTTTCATTACCGTTACTACAATAATGAAAACAACAAATAATAATAAAAATAGAAATGAAAATGACTTTTTATTTTTGAAATAAAGGGAAAAAGCTGGCAAACATATGTCCGGCTATAACTTTTTTGATTCTTATTCAATTCTGATTAAACTTGGGGAGATTGTACCCCCAATGGAGGGCACAATTTTTGAAAAGATTAGATGAAGAGAACCAATTTTCGAAGCAATTGGACGTTGTGATTTTAAGAAAATCTCCATACACATTCATGGCTATAACTTCTTTATCTTCCATCAAATTTAAATGGAACCTGTAAATATTATGTCCCTCCATAGGCTTAACAATCCTGCCAATTTTCAGAAAGATTGGAGAAAGGGTCCTGATGTTATCAGTCATTAACTTGAAATGCATTTCTGGCTGTAACATTTTTATATTCCATCCTGATTACAATACATTTGTCAGAAATTTATCCCACACCTACTCTGTTATCTCTGCCAAATTACAGGACAATTTGATAAAGGACCACAGTTTTATAACCAATTGAAGTTGTCCCCTTGAAGACCATTATTCAGATAAATAGCAGCACATGCAGTGCCAGAAAAGAGCTCTGAGTCAATTGAATGTCTCACATACCCTTTTTCATCCCTACTGAAGAGGAAATTCATACTATTCCTCCAATAGTTACAACAGGAAAAGTTTTGGTCTCTCAACCAGAGGCGATCGAGGAGGAAGAGGATGCTGGACTAGATCAGTTCAAGGTTCGGAGTACCAGAGGAACAGGCAAGTGCAAAAGTCTGAGTCTTCAAAACACAACACATGACTTCCCACGACCAATGACGTCAGTTCAGTTGGGACTCACGGTTGTGGGGAGGTGTCTTTTACTCGCAGAAGTTTGGAAGGAGTCTGTCACCGACAGATGGGTCCTATAGACCATAGAATTAGGATACTCAATCAAGTTCTGGAAATCCCCTCAGGAGCATTACCACTTTTCTCCAGTATTGTCAAAGATCGAAAAGCATTGGGCCATGGTACAGGAAATAAAGAGACTGTTAGAGATAGCAGCTATACAGAGAGTGCTGGAGAATGAGATAGGCCAGGAACTGTACTCAATTTTGTTCCTAGTACAGAAAAAGACAGGCTCCTGGAGGGCGGTTTTAAATCTAAACCACCTCAATGGATTCATAAAGGTACGCAAGTTCAAAATGGAGACGCTTGGAATGATGTGTGTGATGATCTCTCTAAAGGATTGGCTAGCATCGCTACATTTAAAAGATGTGTACCTACACGTAGCAATCAGGCAGGAACACAGGAAGTGGCTACACTTTTCTTACCAAAAGAGTCACTGGCAGTACACCTCCCTACCATTTGGTCTAACCTCTTCTCCAAGGGTGTTTACGAAGGTGTTGGTCCCTCTAATCGCAAATCTGCGGCTCCGAGGGGTGAAAATCCATCCGTACTTGGACGACATCTTAATTCGAGCCCCCACATATGAACAAGTGTCTCGAGATATGGCACTGACTATACACTATTTGGAGTACCACGGTTTTCTAGTAAATCCAGAAAAAAGCCACCAAGAACCGACACAACAGCTAGAACATCATGGGGTCTTAATAGACACCAGCCAGGGGAAGATATTCATATCACAGCAGCAGCAGTTAAAAATACAAGAACTGATCATGAAGGTGCTGAAGATACACAGGACTCCTCTGAGCATGTTAGCTTCTCCTTCAGGATCTCTTCATCTCCTGCATTTAGCACGAACAGTGGACCAGGTTGCATCAACGTCTACTGTAGGCCTTTCTCAGGCCCCTGGCAACAGGAAATCATGCAGAAGAAAACAGTTTTCCTGTCTCTCTGTCAGGCCCTGGGGCCTGAGGAGATGGAGGGGCAGGTACACCGTGAGGAGACAGGCCTCGAGACCCCGGGGAGCGCCGGGGGGCTTGCCACCATCCCTCGCACCCACGCACCCCCTCATACCTCCGGAAACCTCGGCAGCAGCCAAGGCCCGCAAACCCCGCCCCGTGGCAGCAGAGGAGCCTGCCCAAGCAAACCCGGAAGGATCGGCGCAGCAACAGTTGGCCACACCCCCGGTCTCACCGCAACACCACGCTACAGAGGCGACAGGGTTGGCCCCACCTCGCATGGAGGCACGTCCTTCGGCCACGCCCCGACGGCCGCCACCCCGTCACTCAGCGCGCTTATGCCAGAAGCACGCTGCGACTCTGCTTATAAGGGAGGACTCGACAGAGCTCCCTTGCTGGTGAACAGAGCTTGCCCTGTGAGACTGGCCCCTGGAGTATCTGCCTATTGAACGTCCTGACTTCCTGATATTGAGAGAGAACGAATGGAGAGCGAGTGGGAGTGTGTGTGAGAGAGTGCAAGAGGGTGAGAGTGAGAACCTGAGAGCAAGCGTAAGTCCTGTGCTTCCTTCCCTGATTCACATGGTGTGCTGGGGGGTTCTAGCATGTGTGTCCTGTCCCGGTCCGCCCCCCCTCCTGGTCTCGTGCACGGTATCCCCACTTACCCTCACCCCCGTACCTGTAGCCCCGGGCCCTGTGTGCCTGACCCTGACAGCCCCTTACAGTCTTCCCCGGTTGGGAACCGGCAAAGCCTGCACCGCTATGATGACTTAGGTGGGGAATGGCTAGTCCTTCCACAACCACCCTATAAGAACCTGAGGGGCACCTTTTTCAGGCACTGCTGCTCCCTCGTGGGGATCGCCCTCGGGCTAGGTCACGAGTGTGGTTACGCAAGTATTCCCCTTCCCCGTGAGGGTTTCCCGTCCAACCCTCACAGTTTCACCAGCTTATATTTTTCCATGGAGCAACTCCTCGAGGAGGTGCAGGAGTTGGCCCATGCCATGAAATCCCTAGCAATGGAGGTGAAAGACCTCAAGGAACAACGGGCCCCAGAGGCGGCTCCGGTTTTGGTTCCTCCACCGCCTCCGCCGCCCCCGAGGGCAGAGGCGGCTGCCGTAGTACTACGGGAACCCAAGGGACCCACCATCTCTAAATTCACGGGGGAGCGAAGACAGTTTCAAGGGTTCTTAGCCCTGTGTGAACTAACCTTCAAAACCCACCCCCGAACCTATGACACTGATGCCCGTAAAGTGGCGTTTATTATCGGCCTTCTGGAGGGGCATGCTTTAGCATGGGCTACCCCATTGCTCACTAGTGACAGTCCCCTTTTAGAGGACTATGCAGGGTTTGTTCAGGAGTTCAAGTTTCTGTATGATTATCCCCACCGGGTCCAAGATGCGGAAACGACCATTACTACCTTGAAGAAAGGAAGGGGCCCCCTGCTGGACTATGTGACCAAATTCCAGCAGGTGACAGTAGACGTTCTTCGTGTAATGTTTCAACGCGGACTGAGTGAAGAGATCAAGGATCAGCTGGCATTTATCGCCCTCCCGAAAACCTGGGGGGAACTAGTCACCCTAGCTTTACAAATCGAGGAGCGCCTGAGTGAGCCCGGCGCGAATGTCGAAGCGACCTCTCCCAAGGGCCGCCGCTCCGACCCATAACCCTGGGAGCTGGTAGAGGGGAGCCTTCTCGCAACGAAGACAGAGAGCCGATGCAAATTGGAGCATCCCGAGGGTCACTGATGGCTGCCGAGAGGGATCGTCGACGCGTATCTCGATTATGTTACTATTGTGGGGACCCCTCGCATTTTGCCCGTAATTGCCCCCTGGTTCCCAAAGACTGCCGAGGGGCGGGAAAAGCACAGGCTCGAGAGATACAGGGGGGTCACTCGAGCCATCTCCCCGCACCCCTGAAGTCACGAATTCCTGTATTGTCCACCTGGGCGACGCAGAGTCCGCATCTCCGCGTACCGGTGATGTTAAGCCTCAGCTCCAATCGAACTCTAGTGGCCTGGGGGTTGGTGGATTCCGGAGCTTCGGGGAACTTCGTGGATGAAGGGTATCTGCACCACCACCGCATCCCACACCAACCCCGAGTACCGGCAGAGATAATACATTCAATTGATGGGTCCCCTCTGGTGTCGGGGCCGATCACCCAGCAAACCCCGCTATTGTCACTGATGATGCAGGGGCAGTCCCAACCATTAAGGTTTGATGTGGTCTGCACCCCTATTTTTCCCATTGTTTTGGGAATTCCCTGGCTCGAACAATGGAACCCGGTGATCGATTGGAAGAACCGCACCCTTCAGGTCAACTCGCCGAAGGGGAGCCTGAGCCCGGCTTCCCTGGCGCCCCTGCCCGTGTGCACTACCCAGCCAGGACCCCGACACCTGGGGTTGCACCAGGCGTATCAGGCGTTTACCCCTGTGTTTAATGAACAAGAAGCCACCGTATTGCCTCCATCATGCCCTTATGACTGCCCCATTGAGCTGCTTCCGGGGAAGCAACCCCCCTATGGGCGGATCTATGCTCTCTCTGGGCCCAAGCTGCGAACTTTGAAACAATATATTGATGAGAACTTACAGAAAGGGTTCATCTGTCCCTCCACATCCCCGGCGGGGGCACCGCTCTTTTTTGTGCATAAAAAGGATGGGGGGTTACGTCCCTGTATCGATTACAGGGAACTAAACGCTATCACCATAAAGAATCGATATCCCCTCCCCTTAATTCCCGAATTGCTCAACCGACTGCAGGGAGTCCACATCTTCTCTAAATTGGATCTCCACGGGGCGTACAACCTCGTCCGGGTTCGCGCCGGCGACAAATGGAAAACCGCGTTTCGTACGAGATACGGGCACTTCGAATATCGGGTGATGCCATTCGGCCTTGCCAATGCCCCGGCCACATTCCAGCACTTCATCAATGATGTCCTGCGAGAAGTGTTGGACTTCTACGTCTTCGCATACCTGAATGACATCTTAATCTACTCCCGGACAGAGCAGGAACACATCACCCATGTTAGTACTGTATTAGCCAAGCTGCAGCAACATCACCTTTTTTGCAAGCTTTCCAAATGTGCCTTTCACACCACCTCTGTCACCTTCCTGGGGTTTATCATCTCACCCGAAGGGCTGAAGATGGATGGATCAAAGGTACAAGCTATCTTAACCTGGATATCACCTCCCTCAGTCAAGGCGTTGCAACGCTTCTTGGGTACAACAAATTACTATCGGCAATACATCCCTTGTTATGCCGCCGTCACCAAACCCTTGACTATGCTGTTACGCAAAGGGGTATCATACAGTTGGATGCCCAAGCACCAAGAGGCCTTTGAGATACTAAAACAGGCATTCATGCAAGCCCCCTTGTTACAATATCCCGACTTCGACAAGGCCTTTGTGGTGGAGACGGACGCCTCCAATAGCGCCATTGAAGCCGTCCTACTTCAAGAGGGACCCCAGCCAGGGAAATTATTGCCCTGCGCCTACTACTCCCGACAGCTGACCAGTGCAGAGACCAACTATACAATTTTGGATCATGAACTTTTGGCCATCAAGGCGGCTTTTGCTACGTGGCGGCACTATTTGGAGGGAGCCAAACTACCAGTAATGGTAATTACGGACCACCGAAACCTTTTGTATTTACAAATGGTGAAGATAGCCAATGCGAGACATGGGCATTGGGCATTGTTCTTCTCACGTTTTAACTTCCAGATCCACTACCGTCCAGGAAAACAAAACATCCTCACCGATGCCCTTTCCCAATCCACCAAAGAAGAAAACTTTCTAGGGAATCAAGGGGAACCTATCCTGAAACCCTATGCGATGGTAACAGCAAGCTGATCCCCCACACACTTACAGCACCTGTTGATACAGGACCAACAAATGGTGCAGACCCGAGCCATACAACGTCAAGGGGAGCTGTACTGGTACCAAGGCAAGATAGTGGTCCCCCAGAAAGCACGACGCCGTGCTCTATGGAGTCACCATGATGCCCCCTTAGCAGGTCACCCCGGGGTAAAACGGACCTACGAATTGTTAAGCCGACGGTTCTGGTGGCCCTCCATGAAGACCGACACGGGGCGATATGTTCAAGCCTGTGACATCTGCTCCAAAACTAAAGTCCCCAGAAGGAAACCTCTCGGACTACTACATTTAGCCCCCATGCCCCAGGGGCCTTGGCAACGCATTGGCATGGACTTCATAGTAGATCTCCCTTCCTCACAGCAGCACACCACCGTGTTGGTGGTTATCGACCACTTCACCAAGCTGGCTCACTTTATCACGTGCCGGGGCCTGCCCACTGCCAAACAAACGGCCGTGCTGCTGTTACAGAACATCATTAAACTCCATGGTATTCCTATTGACATTGTATCAGATCGAGGTACCCAATTTACCTCGCGACTCTGGAAAGCCCTGCTGACAGCACTACAGATCAAGCTGAACCTCACCTTGGCATATCACCCACAAGCCAATGGGCAAGTGGAGCGTACCAACCAAATGCTGGAACAGTATCTGCGCTGTTACGTCGACCACCTCCAGGACAATTGGTACGACTTGCTCCCCCTGGCGGAGTTCGTATATAATAATACCATGAACGCTTCTCTCGGATTCTCTCCCTTTTTTATCACCTATGGGTTCTATCCACGTATCTGTATACCGGATCTCGACGCTCTCCAGGTTCCGGCCGCGGGTGCATTGGTGGCACAAATCCGTCAAGCCCAAGCTACGGCCCAAGTCCTTCTCCAACGAGCGAGGCAGCGCTACAAGACCTTCGCCGACCAGTACCGGCGGCAAGCCCCACACTTCAAGGTGGGGGACCTCGTCTGGATCGATCGGCGACACTATCCTTCCATCCGACCGTCGCCAAAACTGGACTACAGATATATGGGGCCCTTCCCCATTAGCTGTCAGGTGAAAGAGGTATCGTACACCGTGACCTTGCCCACTCACTACCACATTAATCCAACATTTCACGTCTCCCTGCTAAAAGCCTCAGGAGGGCATGTGGCCCCACCTACACCAGGTCCCGTATCACTCCCGGATGCCGAAGCCCCAGAATATGAAGTTCAGGCCATCCTCGATGCCCGCTGCCATCAGGGAAAGCTGCAATACTTAATTAAATGGAAAGAGTACGGTGCCTCCGAGAACTCCTGGGAACCGGCGCCGAACGTCCATGCCCCCCTTGTAGTCTGTTGATTCCATGCTCACCACCCGAGCAAGCTGGGGCCCGTCCCCTGGCCGCGGCCTGGACAGGGGGGTTCTGTCAGGCCCTGGGGTCTGAGGAGATGGAGGGGCAGGTACACCGTGAGGAGACAGGCCTTGAGACCCCGGGGAGCGCCGGTGGGCTTGCCACCATCCCCCGCACCCACGCACCCCCTCATACCTCCGGAGACCTCGGCAGCGGCCGAGCCCCGCAAACCCCACCCCGCGGCAGCAGCGGAGCCCACCCGAGCAAACCCGGAAGGATCGGCGCAGCAACAGTTGGCCACGCCCCCGGTCTCGCCGCAACACCACGCTACAGAGGTGACAGGGCCGGCCCCACCTCGCACAGAGGCACAACCTTCGGCCACGCCCCCACGGCCGCCGCCCCATCGCTCAGCACGCTTATGCCAGAAGCATGCTGTGACTCTGCTTATAAGGGAGGACTCGACAGAGCTCCCTTGCTGGTGAACAGAGCTTGCCCTGTGAGGCTGGCCCCTGGAGTATCTGCCTATTGAACGTCCTGACTTCCTGATATTGAGAGAGAACGAACAGAGAGCGAGTGGGAGTGTGTGTGAGAGAGTGCAAGAGGGTGAGAGTGAGAACCTGAGAGCAAGCGTAAGGCCTGTGCTTCCTTCCCTGATTCACACGGTGTCCTGGGGGGTTCTAGCGCATGTGTCCTGTCCTGGTCCGCCCCCCCTCCTGGTCTCGTGCACGGTATCCCCACTTACCCTCACCCCCGTACCTGTAGCCCCAGGCCCTGTGTGTCTGACCCTGACAGCCCCTTACAGTCTTCCCCGGTTGGGAACCGGCAAAGCCTGCACCCCTATGATGACTTAGGTGGGGAACGGCTAGTCCTTCCACAACCACACTATAAGAACCTGAGGGGCACCTTTTTCAGGCATTGCTACTCCCTCGTGGGGATCACCCTCGGGCTAGGTCACGAGTGTGGTTACGCAAGTATTCCCCTTCCCCGTGAGGGTTTCCCGTCCAACCCTCACACTCTCCCACAATATCTAAGAGATTCTTCCACCTGGTGGCAGGATCCGAAGAGGTTCCAGAACGGTTGGCCTCTCCAGGAGCCACAAAGATTAACAGTTATGACAGATGCCAGTGTTCTAAGTTGGGGTGCTCACTTGAATTCAGATGTATCCAGGGGTCTTGGTCAGAGAGGGACCAACAGCATTCAATTAACTGGAAAGAGCTCAGATCGATTGACCTGGCGCTGAAGGGGTTCTCAGAGAGTCTCAGGGGCCACCATGTGCTTGTGTTGATGGACAACACCACTGCCTTAGCTTATATAAAGAACCAGGGAGGATCGAAGTCACTGTCCCTGCAGGCAGAAGCTCAACAGATGCTTTGTTGGGCAGAAGAGAATCTCTTATCTTTAGTGGCTCAACATACCAGGGGGCAGAGCAATCTTCTGGCGGATTATCTGAGTCGCCATCAGATAGATCCAAGGGAATAGTCTCTGCATCCTCAATTCTTCCAGAGGATAGTGGAGATCTTCGGAGAACCGGAAATGGATCTATTCGTGATGTCAGGGAATGCGAAGGCATCGAAATTTATGATCAGGGCATACCATCCAAAGGCTCAAGCATGCGATGCTCTGCAGCACCCTTGGCCGAGGGGGACTCTATATGCTTTCCCGCCTTTCCCTCTAATAGGCAGGGTGATTGTCAAGTGCAAGAAGGAACGAGCAAGGTTGATTCTAGTAGCCCCTTGTTGGCCAAGAAGGTATTGGTTTGCGGATCTATCGCATTGCAGGACAAGCCACCCCTGTCTCTAGCAATACGAAATGACCTCTTACAACAAGGTCCAATAGTCTACCCAAATCCAGAATTTCTGAAGCTAACGGCGTGGCACTTAAATGCCGGGCCAAGAAACAGTTAGATTATTCAGATAAGGTCATGACCACCTTATTGGCTGCTAGGAGGCCTTCCACCACAAGACTCTATCTATGCACTTGGAGGCTCTTTCATCTCTGGTGTGAAAGTAATGGGGTGTTTTCAAAGAAAGCCAAGGTGAAGGACATTTTGTTTTTCCTGCAGGAAGGTCTGGATAAGGGTCTTCATCACAGTACTTTAGCATGACAAGTGCCAACTATAAATAATGTCTTGAGCACTATAAGCTATGAGAATCCTGGGTAGGTCAACGTGACATAGGACATCCTGTCTCTCCTTAAGGCGGCACATGATCAGGCCTTTGCTGTGGTGGGCTCCTCAATGTGGAACTCGCTTACTCCGCATTGCCAGACACCTCAAATCTGTTGGATAGTGACATCTATAAGGATATGTGTTTTAGCTCTACAAAAGGTCCTGGGTTCGATTCCTCTTCTATGTACCTGTGCCATTTTTCTGTCTGCTGGCTTATAAAATAAGTGGGTACGTGCACGTAGGCACTCACACATGCATGCACAGAGTTCCCCATTTTAAAGCCAGAATAGGTATTCCCTCTCCCCCAGTGGTAATTCCAGTGGTAGATATGTGCTTGGATATTTAGCAAGCTATCCAAAAATACAGATATTATCTAAGAATATGACATGCACTATTCATTTCAGCACTAAATGACATAAATCAGGAGAAGTCAATGGAGCAGTATCATGAAGATTCTGGCCCAGATTTTTTAGGACCAAACATAACTAACTTGAATGTAAATTTTGTTTAAAGAAGTTCTTGTTGTCTAGTTTAGCTATAGGTTGAGCTATTTTCTACAAAGAGTCAGTGTTCTCATTAAGTTACTTAGTTGGGTTGGCTTACATTACTTTGCATTTTTTAACTGACCAGTTCTTGTCTCTCTGGTGTGTAATTTGTTAGGCTGTATATTCTTAATATCAGAAACTAGAAAAATTACTCTGTTCAAACGAATGACTTTAAATTTTCCCACAAAGTTATAAGGGAATTTGCTCCATCATAATCCAGTTTTACCAAACCTACTTTGACTTTTCCATTTTAAAAATGATGTCTCTCCTGAATTCTAACAAATAGGGATGGGCGAACAGAACCGAGTTTGGAAATTCGGTTCGGTTCGAAAATGGAGTTCGGTTCAGAAGTTTGGTTCGGTCGACCGAACTATTTGAGTTCATTCCGAAATTCAAACCCCATTGAACTGAATGGAATAGTATCTTATAAGGATGGGCGAACAGAACCGAGTTCGGAAATTCGGTTCGGTTTGGTTCGAAAATCGAGTTCGGTTTGGTCGACCGAACTGGTCGAGTTCAGTATGAACTCTGAACTTCCGAACTGCATTCGCCCATTCCTACTAACAAGCCCTTGTAGCCTTGATGAGGCCTGCTATGACAGTAAAGCCAAGACTGATTAAAGAGCAAAGGGAAGTATTTTTTGGCCATGATGACTAGCCAGATTCTCTTTCTTGATACTAGAGCTGAAATTAATAGGACTTTTTTTTTACATTTGTGAAGATAATTTGCATATTTGTTCTAGAGCTGGAATGAATAGTGAATTTTGTATTTGTGGATATTACTCACATTTTTCAGACAACTATCTGAATTATATTTGCATCCAAATGGATTGTCTGCAGGTCAGGCTCTTGAGGTCTTAGCCTCTAGGGCAATTAGCTCAGCCAAGGACAACAAAAGTTCTAGTTCTCACTTTGACCCTTCTAGTCCTAAGTCTCTGTTTGGCCCTGTTTGGGCTCTTATAATAGTCTTTTGCTCTCCTCCGAGCTATTAATAAAGTTTGGTCCCTCACTGGACCCACACATGTATTTGGACTCCTCAGGGATCAATAGTACATTTGGCCCATCTTAGGCCTAACACCATATTTGACCCCTCTCAGGGCTAATATCATATACAGCAGCTCCACTAAGACAATTGCCTGGGCCTCCCTGCACCCCTTAATACCCATGCCACTGGGAATGGGGCTTCTCCCACAAAAATGCAGCTACCCAAACTAAATATAATCAAAAGATAAGCCTACTTGGCTGTGTTTACAAGTCTCTGTAAGCCTTTGTAATTACAAGTCCTGGTTCAGGCCTGGGGCCAGTTAGCCATTCTTTAAAGTCCATAGCAAACAAACCTCTCTTTATTTAGCTCCCATCTGGGTTTCCAACACTGTCTGTCGGTGGGGCCTTTCCTTATTGCCACACAATTGAAGGTTTTCTTCCTCTCTAGTTCTTAAAGAGGCAGCTTGTTTGGTTTAACGACCAAACACAGCTCCTCTCTCCTTCAGTTCTCTCCTGCAACTGCCCTCTTCTGGCTCTTTTATGCTTCTCATATTCCTGGGAGTGGCTCTCCTGCCTCAGGGGTAACTTGCAGCCACAGTTTATTAACAGTCAGGAGTTTGCTTGCTTCACAGGTAATTATGCATCTGTGAGCTACTACAGTCTGGCTTACAGCCCTTCTGCTTACTGCTTTAGACTGGGGATTTTGGCTAATCTGTTACGTGGATATTTGCATATTGGTTTATTTGGTTATTTTGTTTTGGATAATTTGTTCGTTTAGGTATTTTGGCATTTCAGATACATCATTTCAGCTCTTGCACATGTGCAATAGTGCTGCAATAAAGAAACAAAGATTCTTACGTCTTAAAATTACCAAAGTGAAACATCTGAAGTCAATATCTGGCAAACCAGGACCAAATAACTTTGCTGGATCTCAGCTGAATAAGCCAAATTAATTAGTTACAGAATTCACCACGAATATTTGTTTCAGCTCTAATTTGTTATCACAACAGAATACATGAATTCATCTTCATCACTGTTGCAAAATTTGTTTGCTTACTTACAGTCAATCATCTCCCATTAATCCAATGGGAGTTTTGACATTGATTTCAATGGGTGAAGTATGTGTCTCCAAGGTGCAAATCCTCCACTCATTGACATCAATAGCAAAATGTTCATTGGCTTATTGTTGGAGGATTGCCCTATTGGTGTTCATTTATTTTATCAATACATTTATTCATTATTTCATCATTCAGTACTTTGTTTTAGGGTTGGGCAAATGCGGTTTCCAAGTTTGGAGTTCGGCCTGAACTCGGCCTGTTCGGACAACTGAACCCGAACCCAAATCCAAACATGAACTGACCGAATCGAACTCAATTCCAAACGCCAAAATGACTGAACAATTTGGTCAGTTCGGATCGCGTTCGGGTGAGTTCGGGTGGCAAAAATGTGTCACTGGAAGGCAAAAGGTGACAGGGAGGGGGAGTTAGCTGAGGAACAGACTTCCAGGCACCAGGGGTGGAGAGGCTTGGAGTAGCAGTCAGCCTGCCCAATTGCCATCCCTTTTTGCCTCAGACCACTGGCTTCGCAGTCTGCAATTGGCCACAGGCTAGACTGCATGGAGCCAATGGAACTTGCGGTGAGGCGGGTGCAGCAATAAACAAAACTGATTGCCTCTCCCCTTCCCAACACCTTCAAGCTAGTCACTGTTCCTGAACAGC
>QEPC01005805.1:9950142-9998903 GCA_003113815.1 Sphenodon punctatus | reverse complement strand
ACATCATCCAGAAGCTGCCACTCCTGTCCCAAGACCCACCATCAGGGTTCTGGGGCCGTCATTCCGCTCACAGGGAGCCATCATTCCACCACATCAAGAAACAGATGGCCACTCCAGCCCCAGGACCCACCATCAGGGTTCTGGGGCCTATGTTCCAGGCAGGGAGGGCTGTCATTCCACTTCACTGTCTTCAAATGCTCCACCAATGCCAGCCAGCCTGCAGTGCCCGGCCAAGTAGGGGTGCCAGCCACTGAGCCCTTGCTGGGCCTCTGCCGCTGCTCCACCAATGCCAGTCAGCCTGCAATGCCTGGCCAATTAGGGGTGCCAGCCGCAGTTACTGTGCCCTGGCAATCCAATGTCTGCTGCTGCTGCTGGTACTGCACATCAGCCATTTGCTCCTCCCTCTTGTAGATGGCCATAGCTCGGATGAGTGCACCGGCAGGCGGGGGCTGGGTGTCCACGAGATTCACCACCGGACAAGCCTTGCCCAATTTGAAGTAGAGCTTCTTGAGATCGGTCGAGTACGATGTCAGCCTGCAACACCTGGCTAAGTAGGGGTGCCAGTCACCAAGGTCTGCCGGGCCTCTGCTGCTGCTCCACCGATGCCTGGCAGCCTGCAAAGCCCAGCCTCTGCTGCTGCTCCTGGGTCTCAGATGGCCAGCCATGCTCCCACGGGCACCCCCAGGGGCCAAGCACTGAGCCTGCCTGCCCGGGCAACCCGGGGTGCCAAGCCCCAAACCTTCCTGGTCTCTGCTCCTGCTGCTGTGTCTCTGACAGCCTGCCACCATGGGCTCCCTGGAGCGCCCCAAGCCTCTGCTGGGACCGAACTTTCTGAACATTCGGTGGGGTCCAAACACCCCGGGACCGAACCCACGAACCCGAACTAAGTTTTTGGACCGAATGTCCGAACGTCCGAATATCTGAACTCCGGTCTATTCGCACATCCCTATCCGTTTCCATTGATTTTAGTGGTGGAAGATTGCATCCTAAATAGTTCTGGGACAAAAGGGATGATCCTTACATTGATCTATAACTGGTTAAAAGATAGGAAACAAAATGTAGGAATGAATGATCAACTTTCACAATGAAAAGTTGTACATAGTGAGGTGCCTCAGGGGTCTGTACTGGGATTGGTGCTCCTAAGCATGCTCACTGATGACCTGGCATAGAGCTTAAACAGTGAAAATGTTAATAGTGAAAAATACTGAAGATAGTCAAGTCCAAATCAGACTGTGATGAGTTACAGAAAGATGTCATGAAACTGGGTAACTGGGCAACAAAATGGCAGGTGAAAATAATCAAAATGGCAGGTGAAAATCAATGTTCTTAAGTTCAAAATAATGCACATTGGTAAAGTAATCCCACTTATATGCAGACTAGTGCTGGATTCTAAATAGGGCAGAAATGAGTATCCACATAAATGGGAATACTTGTCAAAACCATACTACCTCATACCATCTCAGGTATGTTTTAAGGAAATTATATTATGTTTTAAGGAAGTATTTTACTGCATTACAGTTTTAAACGTTTCATTCTACTCTCTTTGATGAGGGGTATAAAGGTTTGCTGAGAGTGCTTAGGCTATGCCCTTGTAAAACTGGGGCTGTGGAGGATTTGCCCCATTATTTGTTAGAATGTTAATTGTATAAAGAGTTGCGGAAGGTATGGATTTTCCCTCTTTTGTCTTACAATTTTTTTATAATACTGCCCAGAAACTTTGATTTCTTTTGAATAATCAAAACCGGATTGTATCTGTAAGGTAGTTATTTTTGTTAAATATGCTGCTCAATACAGAGAGAAGATGTAAGGGTTGGCTTCTGCAGGAATTTACTCCTGGCTTAATGGCCTGATCCTGCAAGGAAGCACCATGACCCTATTACACTGTGCATTTGGGATTCAAGTGAACTTAGCATTTCCTAAAAAATTGTAATATCCAAGGTCTCAGAATGGACCCCTCCAAACTACAGAATGTGTATCCAGCTTGGAGCTGGGGCTATTCTCTGACAATCAGCATAGTTGTCTGCTTGGGGAGCCTATAGTGACATCCCTCCCTACCTGCAGGGGCTGCTGCTGTCTCAGAACTGCAGTCTCCAGCACTGCAGCCAGGCCAGCAGAGTCTAGTCCAGTCCAGCCAGGGAGAAACGGTGAGTCTATTTAGCAACCTCATTCCACCCTTGCCAAGCAAGCAACCTCTTCTGCAAGCCAGTGCTCCCCCCAAACTAGCCCGATGCCAATTCCCACCTAGGGAATCCCACTTTCCACAAGCCAAGGACTCCCCTCTGAGCCAGGAACCACTCTCCCACAAGCCAGAACAATGCCGCCTGCCCAAGCTCACAACCCCTTTCCTGAGCTAGCCCCATGTCCCATTTCCCTGCCCCAAGACGACTAGGTCCCCTGAGCCTAATCCCATGCCCCATTTCCCCATCCCCCAGCCAAGAACTTCCCTCACGAGTCAATCCCATGTCCAATTCTCCCCTCTCCCAAACCAGCTGCATGCTTCACTCTCCTGCAAGCCAGTGATCCCCCTGTGTCAGACCCATGCCTCATTTCACCATTCCCGAGTTATCAACCAGCTCACCAAGCTAGTGGTATTTTCCACTCTCCCTCAAACCAGTGTTCCCCTTTTAAAATTGGTAGCAGACTTAGCAGCAGTTTTGTCTGTATTTTCCTTTCCTTATTGCCTGTCAAACTTTCTGAGCCTCACTGCTGTTTTGCGCCAAAGTAACCCATACACAGGGACCCGTGTTCACAGTGTTTTCCACATTGGCAACCATGGGGAAGTGATTTAGAATAATTAATTGACCATGGAAACTTATTATGGGCAAGAAAAGGAAATGAGTACAGTGTTACCAACAGTGTGTTCAAAAATTATGACCTGGTTCCCTCCCTCCCTGCAAATAAGATGGTTAAAACTCCTGACCTTAACAAATGCTTTTTGTTAGGATTCATGTTTTCAAAGCTTTTCTCACAAGCATGAAGGCTGTGAACATTTCTTTAAAAGAAAGTTGAAATTCTCATATAATCCCATGACTCTAGGGACTGAGACTTTATGAAAAATAAATAATTGTGTAACTTGTGATACAATCACAAGCATTGTCAATATTGAACCCTTTTTCCTCCGTGTCCCTCTGCACCTTCACTTCTGAGCTTTTATCCAGATTATTGCATTAAAAGTATCTAAAGTTAAAAAATTGAAATGTGCCTAAACTCCATTTCCAAAGGTGCCTAAGGTTCTTAGGATCCTAATTCTAACTGAAACGCAGCATATCTAACACCCCAATTGTATAAACATTTATGCTTGTAGACCTATTGAAATTGATGGGAACTGCAGAGGTGGTTTTAGAATGGAAGCCGTAGGCTTCTCCGTCACTTACCCAAAAATGTTTAAGTTCTCTGGGGCAAGGATGTGGTAACCTTGGCCATGGTCCACAAACCATGAATTTAAATGGGACTACTTCAGAGTAAGTGGTTTGCGGCCTGTAGCCCTTGAATATACCCAACTATTTAATAATTTTGAACCAGTGCCCTAGGGAGAATACTCTTTGGGGAGAGTAGTAGTAAAACCCGCTGCAACCAAATTTGTAGTTTGGCACAACTACATTCACAGCAAATGTGTTGAACCACCAAAATGTCTGAAATGTTCCTTAAAAGCCTCATGCTGTATTTGGATTAATCTTGGCTCTTTTAAATACTAGAGCCGCAGCTTTGGCAGTGTCTCTTGTTAACATGTGCTGCAGCAACCTGTTTTGGATTTGCTTCTGACCCCAGGCTGGTTTCCCCGCACCCCTCCTCCTTTTGAATGGAAAAAAGGACATGGTTATTACTTGTTCACGGTGGTGGGGGGGGGGGGGGGGGGGGGGGGAGGGGGAGGGATTCTTTTGAATTTATGTTCAGTCTAAGTTTTTGAATTGAAAATGAGTTCTGTGTATGTTACATTGGCAACCCAAAGCTCACATAAAGATAAAAGACAGAAACCCATCAAAGTGTGGCCTGTTTGGGCTCCCCAACTGCTCAGAGTTCACCGCTTGGGAGAACTAGAAAATATTTGCCTTTGTACCATATGCTGTGAGAGGCTTTGCATTGCTGGAAGGCAGGTCTGACTCGCCTTAAATGTTCTGTACTCACATGGTGTTAGAGTAAGATTGCAAAATCAAGGAGTATAATAAACTTAACTGGAAACGGAGCTTTGGTCTCTCGACAGCTTGGAGAGAGGCTGACTCAGACTATTTCCTCATTCCTGCCACCCCCATGCAATTAAACAAGGCAAAAACCTCTCCTTATTCAGCAAGTCAAGCAATGTTTCAGTTTCAGGGCCAGGTCTTTGCCTGGTGTAAATCACCATAATTCCACTCAAGTCAATGGAACTACACTGATTTACATCACTTCATGCTGATGGTTTAGTCAATTAAGCATCAGGGCTTAAAACAGAGGTTCTCATACTGTGGTGCATGAATCATGACCCTAAGTGGGGTCACACTGTTTGTGGATGGGGCCATGATTCCATTTGATATTGATACATTTTGTTTGTCTTTTGTTGCTGATCGGGGTCATAGGATCATATTTAAGTCTCAAAATGGCGTCACACTGGCAAAAGGCTTGAGGACCACTTGTTTAGGATCAGACATGTCAGCAGTTAAGACTGTAGTGGCTGGGTTGTTGTGTTTATTCACACAAAGATCAGATCTATTCAATAGGACATAAAGGAATCAAGGATTGTCATGGGAAGACAGACTGCATAAAACTGCAAAATGTTTTACACAGAACCATCTCCTGTGTAATAGCATAAGAAAATTTGGCATGAGACGTCTCCTTGGTCTAAGTCAGACCCATTCATTTGGAAGCCTGTGTGGTCTAGAGTCACAAGCATGTGGTTAGGAATTTGGAGGCTCAGAGTTTTGACCTGGGATCTATCACTGACTTGTGCTGTAGTGCTAAACAAGCTGCTTCTTTCTCAGTTTTCCCATTGGGAGCTAAGACTTGCCAAGCAGGAATGTTTTGAGAAGAAAGAATTAGTCTGTTTGTTGCTGTAAATATATATTGCTATAAAAACGTTACGTATTGTGTCCATGTGCCAAGTACGTCTATTTGAACACTGAAGAAAAGGGTGGGAATGTAGGAATTGGGCAGCTGTGGTTGCTGTTTAGACAGATTACTTGCAGAGAGGAATGGTTAAGTACGTAAACAGCTGGAACGATAAAAGAAGACCTTAGACTTCAGACCTGGCTACAAGAGTATGACCATGTTCAACCAGTGAAACCAGGTGACAAACATAAGGGTGGATTGCTAATCTATGCAGTCTACCGCATTTGTAAGAAACCAGTTACAACAGTATTTATGCTCATTGATGATGCTGGGAGGGCAGGAGTGAAGGAGAGAACACTCAAGATTGGCTCTTATCTGCAAATGGCCTATCAATAGACTAGAGTTAGACTTGACAAAGTGATGTTCTGTCTGTCAAGATTCTGTAAACTGCTGTCTGTTCTAGTATCTGGTATATGCAAGAAACATTTGTTTCCCTGACATGCTCAGGACAAGGAAAGAAGAAACTGTTTACCGCACAAAGTAGTGTCCATGAATCAATGAATATCATTGTCCTTTTCGAGCAGGCTCATTTTAATCAGATCATCTCTGGATGTGAGCCCTAACGTTTCATGCAAGTTAGAGTACTTTGCTGATAACGTTTCCAGGGACAGAGTTTAGAGGGCTTGCGGGATGGGTTTCAGTTCCTGTCTGATTTGGATCTTGGGGTCTGTTCATAAAGTACACCACACTATTTAATCTATTTTTGAGCCCCCTTTCCCACTTATTGTACTAGAAGACACCCCCACCTAAAATGTATGTCACACAAATCATGCTACCCCATTTTAATATCTGTATCTGTTTAATACACCGATTACATACAAGGACCATGTTCATTACATTTTCCCCATTGCCACCAATGGGGAAAACGCAGTGAACACAGGTCCTTGTCAATATAGAGTGTGAAAAACACACAAACTATATTATTCACAATACAGAGTGTGGAAAACGCTTGTTGAAAAACAATAATTTCCTCACTTTTGAAATCTGTGTCACCTTTGGGGAGCATTGTTGAGGAACTCCCTCACACTGGAGGTGTGCCGAAGTCCAGGCCTGAGCATATTCTGGAGGCAATGTAAGACCTTTCTTTTTGGCAAAACGTTTGGCAGGCGGGCCTAGGGCCTGGGTGAGAGCTATTTAGGGTTGAGGGTGGCTTTTTAAAAAAAAAAATTTAAAAAGGGGATTTTAATGTATTTTTATGTGTTTATATATTGTAAACTGCCCTGAGCCTTAGGGGAAGGGCGGGGCATCAAATTTAAATAAATAATTAAATAATTTGTTGAGTCTGTTAGAGCGAAAGAATGATACAGGATACTAGGCTGCACAGTATGCAGAAAGAGTGTCGTGAGGGGAGTCTTGGAGATGACATAGAGAGGTCCAGGACACATGGGGGCAGTAGGGAGTAAAATGGGAAAGTAGAACAAGCTGAGAGAAAGAGACTACTGGGAAGTGATATGGACAGAAGAGAGAGGAGGAAGCAGGGAGAAGCAAGGCAACGGACATAAGGCAGCTAACAATTGCACATTAAAAGATTCTGCTGGAAAAGCAACTATGACAATATGACTTTGTGTCTGACCAATATCCTTCCTTTCTTGATGCACAATATATATTATGGACAACCTCTTATCTTAAGTAAATCAAAGAGTGTTGGTTTCAAATGTAAGAGAAAGGGCTCTGCATGGGCTGAAAGCTTGCATAGTCTGACCAACAGAAGTTGGTCCAATAAAAGATACCATTTGAACTACTTTGTCTCTGTCTCTTACATTTGGCACCAACATGGCAACTACACTCTCTGTAGCCTGAAAGTTTGCCTATTCTGCTCAACAGAAGTTTGTCCAGTAGAAAGAAGATAACACTTGAACTACTTCATCTCCATTCCTTAAGTAAATTAGTAATTCACTGATGCCAGTGGAGTTATATATGTGTAAAACTTGAGATTAAAATCAGGTCTTCCTCTCCTAAACCTATTTTTATATAGTGCTTATCAAGAAACATGTAAGCTCCATGGCATTTAAGATAAAAAGGAAGAAATCTAGTATTTATAGCTTAGAATCTAGTATAGTGTAGCTTAGAAGCATGAAGTTCCTACTGGTTCTCCTCATGTCATGTTGAAATTGAGAGACTCCAACAGCAGTTTAAGTCAACAGAAAGACTTGTACCTCAGTGGTACATAGTGGGTATTTGTGCCAAATGCTTGGCTCCATTTTGCAACATTAATCACATGTCTCCAGACTGGGATTTTCATTCTGGATTATGGTAAACCATGATACCGTTGGGTGTTAACAAATGATATGTTGCCCCTCATTTGTCTACATTAACCTCAGAGTCACCTGCTCATCTACTCGGTGCCCGCCACATGTTTCCCCAGGGCCACTCCTCATGGTATCAAGCCAGGAAATGTAAAGCATTCCATGTGGTCACATCCAGGTAACCTGGGGCAATGGGCACCCACAGGGTCAGGTCTTGTTTGTTAGGTTCCCCTGTGGCCCCCGGATCTGCCAGCACTATAGAGGCGCAGCTAGCACACCCCTTTCAACTGACAGCTGACCAGGAGAGTGGAGTGCGGAAGTCCCCAGAGGCTCTCAGGGGCAAAATGTGTGCTCCCCTCTCCCAGGGGCGTGCTAGCGCTGGCTCTAATGGAAAGAAGGGTCACAGCCAGGGAAGGCTTCTTCCCTGGCCATGACCCCGCCCCCCCTCCTTTCCATGCCCGCCACTCTCCTTTTCTGGTGGGAAAGGATTGGGGATCAAAGACAGTGCATAGTCCCTCCCGAGGAGCCGTGTGGATCCTAAGGTCCCCTCGGTTCCTTTCCTGAATGGAAAAGAAATGTTCCCTTTCCATAGGAGCCAGCACTAGTGCACCCCTCTCAACTGACAGCCAGCAGGGGTGGGGAAGGAGAGGGAGAAGAGAGCAAAGGATCGCAGCTGCCCAGCTCTCAGCTGGGTCATGTGTGTGTCTGTGTGTGTGTGCTTGTGCTATTTGTGACGGCCAGTGGCGCAAATGCATGAACTGTAGGCAGGGGGCTCCGTGGGGGTGGCAGTGACATGGGGATTGGGGACTCCATGGATTGAAAATGGGTTCCAGCTGCCTCCCTTCCTGTGTGTGTGTTAAGATGTGTTGTGGGGAAGATTCTGACATGGGAAGGCCAGATTACTACTAAAGGAAAAAGGAAATGTGATAACATCACATATAAATAGGAAGCACCGTACTCCGTAGTGCTTTACGTTTACATCCCAGAAACTCTGACCCAGGTAGCTGGTTTCTGTTTGGCACAGGGAAATGAAGAGGGATATCAAAGAACCAGTTGCCACTCCCTGATCCTGTGGGTTATTTGATACCAGCTGAAGCTCCAGTAAGAATTACAGTAGTCAAGATGTTGTTGTTTCATAGGGTTCCTAAATCTATACTAATAGCACTGGACCCCATCCCATTGGAAAACTGGTGTGGCACTTCTCCACACTTTCTTGCCTTGACATGCTGTCTCACTAGCTTTACACCAGCAGGGAGCAGGGTTGCCAACTACAAAAGTTGTATATCACTATCACAATATTTTGTACTGACCATTTTTGTAACTTACAAAGTAGTTAAAAAATAAAGAGTCCTTCCTAGAGTGGTCCGCAGGCTAACGTAAGAAGTACCAGTTGCCGGTGGCCCCTAGGGCTTTCTGCCAGCTGCTGAGAAAGGAGGGGCAGTAGTATAAGCAGAGAAGAGATGAGGACAGGGTGGGCTCCTCAATGGTGTGAGGACTAGGTTTGTCACGCGGAGCTTCTCCCTGGGGTTGCAGCCACATGAAGTCAGCCGAGACCAATTCCTGAGTGCCCCGGCATGGTCAATTTCAGCCACTGTGCTGCAGGACCAGTCCGGAAAGCAGGGCAGACAGTCGGGTCCCCATGGGGAAACCGGGTGGGCCGCTGTTGGTCATCCTGCCATGTCCTGGAGTGGGACGAGGTGCTGGCCATATGCGTGGGCACCCAGCCGTTCCCACTATCCCAGCCTGGCCATCATGTCAGCACCTGCCGCTCAAAGCCCCATGGCGGACCTTGTCACAGGGCAGATCAGACAGGGACCAGGTACACAGGTAGTGGTGTGTGCTACCTCAGGTTGGGCAGCCCTGCTCTACTTTGGGTAAGGCTGCTATGCCCTGTGGCCTCAGCCTCTTTTGAGGACATAGGGCAAGGGCATGGCAGTCAGCTGTCCACCCCGCCCCGGGGTGAGGTGAGGTGAACATCTGGTGGATGCCGGGCATATGATACACTGCACCGTATCGTAAGGTGCCTGATGTGGGGGTAACACTGCCCAGCTTGACGTAATGTCTTGTGTGGCTGCACCCTGGCTTGCATTTTAGCTACTGCTGGAGCATCACTGGAACACCCTGACTTCAGCACCACTGCCTGCCGCACTGCTCTTCCTCGCACCCCCCAGCGCCCTGGGAAACTTACAGGAGAGGCATTTTTTCAAAATGGATTTTATTGAAAGTTTTTACTCTCTGTCTATACTTTTACGGACAGTTGGCAAACCTGGCAGGGAGAACTCTCTGCTGGCTAGAATCCTGCCTCTTTGTGTTGTTTTTCAATAGAGAATCTGTGTCACTCTTTCTGCTCTAGTGCAAGAAATTCTGGCCCCGAGTCAGATCATTTTCATACCAGCATAAATCTGAAGCCGAGTTGGTGGAGTTACACTAGTTTGAAGTACGCCACAGCATCCCCTTGAAGATGAGCACAAACAAGCATCATCTCTATTCTTTTTTTTGACTGAGCCTCTACCTCTCCTTTTTTGTTTGTTTGCTCTTTATTTGCATTCATCTGAAGCCTTTCAGAGGCCTCTTCTCTTATCATGGTTAGATTTACATTGAACAAATTCAGTACCTTTCTAAGGTCCTTTTTTTGTTATTTCCTCGCTAAATTATTCAAAAAGTCATCCACTTGGCTTTCATGTGACACCCACTAAGCCAGACTCTGCTCTCAGCACTAACATCAGGCACATCAGTAACTACCCAGGAAGAAATATATGGATGACCGATTGTATTTTCTATGGTACATGTCAGGAATCCACGTGACATGGTCCCACGCTTCTCCTGCTTAGTGTCATTTAGTATAGGCAGCTGCTTTATTATATAAATGTCACAGTTGTTATAGAGAATAATTTATTAATTTGTTCATGTTGCATGTTCCCAAGCTGATTAACTCTAACATTTAACTTAAAGCTGTACCCAGTAATTTAGAAAGTGCAGGGATACAGTGATGCTATAAATATATCCTATGCAAATACATTAACATAGATATCCTCTTGCAGTATTTTTGGCCTTGGATCTCTCATCTAATTTTCCTATGGAGGCCTTTTCATCTTGGTTATATTCGTTGCTGAAATGACTTTTCCCTGGCAGGTCTTTGTAATGCCATCTCTCCATGGCAACCACTGCAAACAAACGGAAGGCTTTGAAAAAAGAGGAAATGACTGGGAGGAGGAGTAAGGGAATAGCCAAGGCAATCTTTAAACTCAAGCAGGCAGCAGTTCTTTAGTAGTAGTATTTATCTGAATAACCTAGAGCAGCAAAGGGCAACCCATGATCCTCATAATCCCCACCCTATGTCTCAAGGTTATCCTGTGGCTTCCTTCATCTGACCAAAGAAAAATAATAATCACTGCTACAGTGATACAGTGTCCCCCCACCCCATGATTCATTAGCCTAGCCTCACCATGGAGTGGTGGGTGGAGGAAGATGGAAATGGTTGATTTCCAAAGTGATTGCCAAAATCCTTCCCATTCTACCTGTGGAACAGTGGGTGTTTTCGCATGGACAGCATCCACGCCTCTGCTCTGCCTCTCACCCATGGGAGGGCCTTCCGTTTAAAGGTGGCAAGATGTGCAGACGGAGCAGAAAAAGGGCACGCTAGCTCAGGAATATCCAGGAGCAACGCCGGCAGAGTGGAGGCAGCCCAAATTTGGGGCACCGGCCAGAGGCCAGGCAATGGCGCCGCAGCGTCTGGCCGAGTTCACTACGGTCCAGAATCCCGCTGGGGATTCCGGGCTGTGATAGCTGACCAGACGTTACTTTTTTTTTATGCCCGCCTGGAATCACTTTCACCACGCTTCAGCCGATTTCTGTGCTGGTAGCCTGGGAAGCGTGGTTGAAATTAACCCCATATGGGTATTCAGTGTGGCGAACATCTGGCGGGCGACAAACAGACGTGCAGGGCACAATGACCACATGTAGGTATTCAGCGTGGTTCATTGTGATCTCATCACATCTGAAAACACCCAGAATAGCTTGGCAGACACTCTAGTTTGCAACTCTATAGTGTGGGGGAGAGGCACTTTGCAAGGAGATTGTGGTCCATGGCAGCTGCTGGATCATTTAAGCCCAGCCCAGGTGGGACTCAAGTAGGCAGACATGGGGGTGCACCCCCGGACCTGCTCTGGGGGCAAGCATCCCTGCTTCTATGTGAAAATACCCAGTGAGCAGTGGAAGAGGGCTGAGAGAGCTGGGTATTAGCCTCAAATGAAGAGGGCAAGGGATGGATTGGATTGTGCTGAGCAGCTCATTCTTAGGCTGCTTGCCTGACATTCAGTAAGGGCCAGGGACTAATGTGAGTTTAACTCATGTTAGCACAGTCACGTGAAACCCCCAATTGTGGACATGGGGGTTTTAGAGTTATTTTTCCATTTCCCCATTAAATTCAATAATGTGAGAGAGAGCTGGATTTTGAACCCTGTCTTGTGTTATTTAATTTAACACAGGAACAGAAAAATAACGCTCCCCCCACCCCCCGTGCCCAAGACTGGGGTTTTTGTGTGACCGTGCTAGTGTGAGTTAAACTCACATTAGTCCCCACCCCTCCCTGAACGTTGGCAAGCACCCATAGTCAGACACACAGAGACAAGAGCCAGCTGGCTTAGTGTGTATTGTTGGCAGGAGGAGAAGCTTGGTAGTGACGCCTCAAGGTTAATGTTGAGCAACCCAGACTAATCCGGGAACCACCGGTCTGGCCCTCAGACTCCTCAGTCTGCAAGGTATTATAGAGAGACTATAATACCTTGCAGCCTTTGAAGACTGTATATGGTCAAGGTTGTGTAGAGACACAGTAAGAGGCAGTCCCTGCTTTAAAGTGTTCACAATCTAAATATAAATACAGATAGTGTGGGAGGGGAAATGAAATGTCAAGCAGTCAGTCTCAGGCAGAAGTGAGAAAAGAACTTGGTTCCTCCTACTCCTCAGTCCAGCACCTTAACCACAAAACTACAGGACTTGTGTTCTTCTTGCTGGTGCAATGCTAATGGAACTATAAATTGCCTGTATCTTACATTCAGTCACTGAAGAGAAATCCCCACTTCACTATTGCATCATGATCTGTTCCTTAGGCAGCACTTCTCTCTCAAGCTGTTTGCTCTGGAGCAGTCCCATTAAAATCAAAGGAACTTTGAAGACTGTAGCCTAGGAAGAGCCATATCATTTTCAAAAGTAACTTAGGCCATAGCCCTGAAAGTACTTGCTCATGGGGCTACAGCTGTGGCACTTAGGAGCGTATGTGTCTTTCTATGGGTATTTTCAGACGTGACGTTGACACGGTGAACCACGGTGAATACCCACCTGTGGTCACCGTGTCCCGTACGTCTGTTTGCGGCGCGCCAGATGTTGGCCACGGTCAATCAACACATGGGGTTCGTTTGAACCACGCTTCCCGGGCTAGCCGGGGGAAGGTCCCGGGAAGCGTGGTCAAACGGACCCCGGGCCGTGGCCAAGGAAAAGTAACATCTGGCCGCGTGCCACGGCCCGGGATCCCCGACGGGATCCCGGGCCATGGCACGATCGGCCGGACGCGGCGGCCGCATTGGCCCCGCCGCCCGCCTGTCTCCTTGGAGGGCGGGCGGCGGGGTGCGTGGAGGGGGCGGGGCCGTGCGGCCGCACGTTGCGCCGCGCAGCCCCGGACCCTCCCACTTTCCCCGCCGGGATCCCCCCGGCACGTCTGTTGTGCTGTTACGGGGTGACCCCGGCGGGGAACGAAGCCGGTGGTGCCGGTACGGGGCCAAAGGGCCCCGTATCGTCTGAAAGTACCCCCTGTCAGTAGAATGTAGGTTTTTAAGGGGTAGATCTTCAAAGTCAAAAATGGAATTTAGGCCTGACATCTACTAATTTTTAATAAGTTAAGTTACCTAAGTGCCATTTTTGCCTTTGAAAATGTACTCTTTATGGACCAGATTTTCAGAAGAGCTAAAGGACCAAATCTTCAAGCTCTCAGTACATAGAAACAGAGGAAGATCTTTCAAAAATCTTAAGGGTATAAGGAGCTGCCTAACTGAGTCAGAACAATGGTCCATTTTAGCCCACTATTGTCACAACCTGACACGGCAGTAGGGTTTCAAATCCAGCTCTCCAGCAGAGGCCTCACCCAGGCATGCTATTTGAGATGCTCCGGGATCCCCAACAGAGGCCCCACGCAGGTGTGTTATTTGTAACCCTCCAGGATCCCCAACAGAGGCCTCACACAGGTGTGCTATTTGAGACTCTCCAGCATCCCCAGCGAAGGCTTCACCCAGATGTGCTACCAGAGATCCTTAATTGGAGATGCTGAGGATTGCACTTGGGATCTTAACTATGCAAACCATGCACTCTTACCACCTGAGCCATGACTCCCCATTAGCCTAAAGAATGTGAATAAAGGTGATCTGGTCTATATAGTGTATCTGGATTTTCATAAAACAGTTGACAAGGTCCCTCACAAAAGACTCTTGAGAAAAATTAAATAGTCATGGGATACTTCTCTTCTCTCTCTCTCTCTCTCTCTCTCTCTCTCACACACACACACACACACACCCACCCTACACCCCACCCCAAGTTGGTTGTGTGTCCCGGTGTGGTATTCAGCGTGGTTCATTGTGATCTCATCACATCTGAAAACACCCANACACCCACCCTACACCCCACCCCAAGTTGGTTGTGTGTCCCGGTGTCTGTTCTGAGGGCAGTGGTGTTTAATCTATTTGTTAATGATCTGGAAAAGGAGGTAAAGAGTGAGGTGGTCAGATTTGCAGATGACAAAGTTATTCAAGATGGTTAAGACTGAGGCAGACCAGAAGAAATTACAAGAGGATCTTGAATGAATGGGCAAACAAATGGGAGATGAAATTCAGTGTTGACAAGTGCAAAGTGATGCACATAGGAAAAAAATAATCCTAATTATACATGTACAATGCTGGGTTCTAAGGCCCTTTTCACATAGACTGTGGTGGGGTGTGTGTGAGGGTGCGCTGGCAGTGGGTGGAGGTGGGTGTGCGGCCGTTCCCACAGGCGCACACCCATCTGTACCCACCTCCACGCACGGAGCAACCAGCATTGGCACCTGTTGTTTCGTGCGTGGTTGGTGGGTGGATATGGGTGGAGCATGAGAGCGCACACGCACCCCCACTAGGGTGGCCATACCTCCCTTTTAAAAGAGGACACGTATGAAAAATACATGGTGCACGGCTGCACTGGAATCAATGCAGCCCTTCACCATGTATTTTTCATGTGTCCTCTTTTAAAGGGGAGGTATGGCCACCCTAACCCCCACCCGCTACCCATGGTGTTCCCACCCCCCCTGCACCTGCTGCAGCGTTTGCATGGGCTCCCCCCCTCACCTGCACATGTGTGTGGGGGGGGGAGGGGGAGGGTTGGAGGCGTCTGTGTGACGAAAGCCTAAATTAGGTGTTACCACTCAGGAAAAGGATCTTAGACCCTTTTTTCATGGACACGGTTGGTGGGGAGATGGGTGTGCGCCGGCAGCGGGTGGAGGTTGGTGTGTTCCCTTTTCCATGGGCACACCCCCACCTCCACCCATGGAGCCTCCTCCATTTTTTCGGATGGCTCCGTGGGTGGGTGATGAGTGGAGATGGGTGCGCGCTGGGAGCACACACCCATCTCCACCCACCGTCCATCACCCCACCCACCTCCGCACCGTGGGCATGGACACCCCCCGCTGCACACCCGCCCACACACCCAGTGGGGGGAGGGGGTATCAGTGCAAAAACGGCCTTAGGGTGAACAGCTCATTGAAAACATCAGCTCAATGCGCAGCAGCAGTCAAAAAGGCAAACAAAATATTAGATATTGGAAAGGTATAGAGAATAAAACAAAAAGTATCACAATACTGTTCTGTAAATCTATGGTGCAACCACACCTGGAGTATTGTGTGCAGATCTGATTGCCTCATCTTACAAAAAAAAAAAAAAAGATAGAGTAGAACTGGAAAATGTGCATAGACGAGGCAACCAAAATGATCAAAGGTATGGAACAGCTTGAGTACAAGAAGAGGCTTGATAAGTTAGGACTCTTTAGTTTAGAGAAGTTTACAAAATTATGAGAGGTGTGGAACAAATAAATAGAGATCTGTTATTTACCCTCTTAAATATACTACAACAAGGGGCAGTTTATGAAACTCACTGGAAGCAAACAAACAAAAGGAAGTACTTTTTCATTCAATGAAATTATTATTATTATTTATTATTTATTATTAGCAAGCATTTATATAGCTCCAACAATGTACCTGGTGCTTTACAAAGTAATGGAATAGACACAGTCACTGCCATAGGGCTTACAATCTGAGAGACAGAGTGTGGGGGGGAGGGAAGGGAGACGAAGGAAGCGGACCAGAGGGAGAGACAAGGGGTGTAACATTCACGAAGATGCGAGGTCTCAGGGGCACGTGCTTGGCTTGGTTACATCGAGAATGATGGCTGGCTGGTCCGTGTGGTGAGGATATGAGTACACAGACCTCAGGTAATAGACTGTACTAGATGGTAGCAGGGACGTAGCTAGCTTGGGATGGGCCCAGGGACAAGAAATGTCTGTGGGCCCCTCCCCTTTTTTTCCTGCTGGTGGTGAAACCGCCGGCTGGCCTAGGGACGCCTCCCAGTTTGGCTGGCCTAGTGGTGTTGGGCTGTTGGTGCTTGGGACTTACTTGCTCTCTGCAGAGTCTGCGGCATGCTGCTGGTGGCCTGCTGCTGGGCACAACCATCGCTGGGGCCAAGCGTAGCCAGCAGTAGCAGTGCCATTGCTGCCTTGGTCCACCTGACCAGTCCTGGAGGCCGGGGGCTGGTCGGGCAAGCTGGACTGACTCGATGCCAGGGAGTACCGGAGTAGGAAGTTGCCCGGCGACGGTTCCACTTACTGAGTGGAGCCGCCACTGGGCACCTTCCTGCTCGGGCTGGGCCTACCTCGAGCCAGCCCTGCCCGGACCAAGTCTGGACTGGTGGGGAGGACTCCTCCTTTGCGATGCGGCAGCAAGGGGCAAGCCGAGCTGTGAGGTTTGTGAGTGTGACCTGACCTGATGCTAAGGTGGCCATATCTCCCCTTTAAAAGAGGATGCTTAATATGAAAAATACATGGTGCAGGGCTGCATCGCTTCCACAAGCATTTTTAACTACACAAAGTAAACAAAAATTGATGGCTTACAGCATCTTCAAAAATATAACATCAAATGATAACTGATTTAAAAAAGGATTGGATAAGTTCTTAGAAGATAGGTACATAAATGACTGTTAGTCAGGTTGGTTGGGGAACATTCGCTGAAAACAGACATGACGCTAACTCCACTTTAACACCGTTTTAACATTCACAAGCGCCCTCTTTTAAAGGGGAGGTATGGCCACCCTACCTGATGCACATTGGTGCCCTATGCAGGCCTGCAACATGTATAAGAAATGTTAAAGCAGTGTTAAAATGGAGTTAGCGTCATGTCTGTTTACACCCATAACTTCTGATGGTTAGGAAGGGGAATAACTAGCAGGGAATGGATCGCTCTACTACGACCTGTTGCATACTTCTCTGAAGGGATTGAGGGTTGCTGCTGTTGGAGGCAGGGTGCTGGATTTGATGGACCAGTAGTCTGACCCAGTCTGGCACTTCTTTTGTTAGGTACAGATATAAGGGTAAGATTTTCAAAAGTGCTGCATAACCAACAGCTCTCATTGCATCCCCCGTGGCAAGATTTTCACCAGAACTCCCAATGCAGGGTGAACAGAGAGCTGGGCTTTTTAAAAATAAAATAAAAAAAAATATTGACCCAGTTGTGAATGCTATGTTCCTTTGCTTAGTTCCTTGGATGCTACGTTCCTGGCTCCTTGGGCCCAATTCACTTTTGACAATGGGATTTGCATTCCTGAATCACTTAGGCACTTTTGTAATTTTTACAAAAAGTGACATACCTGACACTAAAGATTAACTTTTTTGCCCTGCCAAGAGCTTGATGGTTACACAGAAGTTAGGGAATTTGAATTAGCCATCCTTTTATCAAAATCTGAGTTTTAATCAACCAGCATATAACTCCAGATAAACACAACTTTTCCTGAAATCATTATCTTCTCGTCACGTCTTCTTTCAACATACAATTCAGCTGCGGAACTCCTTGACAGAGGATGTTGTGAAGGCCAATAGCACAACTGGTTTCAAAAAAGGATTGAACAAAATGGAGGACAGGTTTATAAATGGCTATTTGTCGAGGTGGGCAGGGGATGAGACTTCTGATTATTGGGGACTGGGAGTGAATAGCAGGAAATGGATCACTCCACTTCTCTAAAGCGACTGAAGTTGGCCATTCTCCAAGATACAAAAGGCTAATTTTCAATATTCCTAAATTGTGTCCTTAAAACGCACGTTTTCTGTGTATGATTTGCCTTCAAAATTTAGCTTTGTAATTCAAAACACATCAATGATAGATAAAAGCATTTTTACTGTAATATGAATACATTTGTTTACTTTAAAATATTGTGAACATTTTACAGTAAAGCATAAGAACACAGATGAAAGTGAATGTCTATGTTATATGTAGTGACAGCTGTTGTTAAAGTTTCTTAAACATTTCTATTGTACCTTCCTCTTTTCAGTTGCTCATAATTCGGGCAATGATTTTATCATGATCAACACTGAAATTATGAATTTCCATGTACTCATGCGAATGCCACAAATTTAGGTAAATTTTCATGCATTCTAAACATGACTGTAATTGCTTTAAGAAAACTGTGGGTACCTGTTAATTAATGGTGTAGACTATGAGAAATCTTCCTCTGCTTACAATGGGCATTTCAGACGTGACAATAGCGCACATTTCCACGCTTTGACACGCGTGGAAATGCAGGCTACCATCCTGTCAGAAACTGCCACAGATGTTAGCCTCGGCTGTTCCCCTGGCGATGTTGACACTTAGCCTGGGCTTTGAGTTGGAAACAACTGCCCAACTGGGTGTAAAGTGTCCCATTATGTCTGAATGGCTGCTTTACCTACTGCGGTCTGGGGTGGTGGCAGGAGCCGGGAACCATGGTGGTCAATGGTCATCAGCTGGGAGAGGAGGGGTGTGGGCTGGGCGGGCACACATCTATGCATCTCCCTGCCCCCTCCCTGGCCCAGCTTCCATAACATTTATTTGGTGGCTGAGCCATCTCCCATCCAGCGTGATGGCTCCTGACACCACCCAGAGTAGTTTGTGGCAGCAGCGGGAGACATCACGTCAGAAAGCACCTAATGATGCCTTGTGTGATGACAGACATGGAATCAAGGCAACACCAGTTCACAATATGCCATTTGGAAAAGCAGCTCTATGTACAACAACCATTTTGTATTCTACAGTAACAGTAACAGCTTGTCAGTAGTAAAACCCAGTCTTAAGAACATAAGAAATGCCATACTGGATCAGACCAATGGTCCATCAGGAATAGCACCTGTCGCCAACAGTGGCCAATCTAAGTCGCTTGGAGAAGTTCCCAACAGGTTACAATGGGGTGATCCATTCCTTGTAACTTGCTCCCAGATCCCAGCAGTAAAAGGTTGCGTTCTCCAAACCTACCTGGCTAATAGCTAGCAGTGGACTTATCTTGCAGAAACTTATCCAACCCTTTCTTAAACCAAGCTATACTACTGGCATTGACCACATGTTCTGGCAACAAATTCCACAACTTAATTGTGTGTTGAGTGAAAAATTACTTCCTTTTATTTGTTTTAAACCTGCTACCTGTTAGTTTCATGGACTGGCCCCTAGTTTTACTACTATTTGAGAGGGTAAATAACCATTTCCTATTAACTTGTTCCATACCATGCATGATTTTATAATATTCCCTCTGACATCTCTTCTCTAGGCTGAAGAGTCCCAACCTATCCAGCCTCTTTTTGTAGAGAAATCATTCCATAACCCTTATCATTTTGTTGCCCTTCTCTGTACTTTTTCTATTTCTACTATATATTTTTTGAGATTGGGTGACCAGAATTGCACACAATATTCAAGATGTGGTCGTACCATAAATTTATTATGATACTTTCAGTTTTATTCTCTGTCTTCTTATGAATAATTCCTAACATTCTGTTTGGTTTTTTGATGTCTGTCACACACTGAACTAAGGATTTCAATGTATTGTCAACAATGACTCCAAAGTCCTTTTCCTGAGTGGTAACTCCAAATTTAGAAACCAGCATTGTGTACATAAATTTTGGATTGTTTCCCCCTATGTGTATCGCTTTGTACTTGTTCACATTAAATTTCATCTACCATCTAGCTGCCCAGCCTCTCAAGATCCTCCTGCAGTGCTTCGCAGTCTGCTCGTGTTTTAACTACCTTGAATAACTTTGTGTTATCTGCAAATTTGATCACTTTACTCCCCTTTCCAGATCATTAATGAATACAATAAACATCACCAGTCCCAGTACAGATCCCTGGGGGCACTCCACTGTTCTCTCCATTGTGAAAACTATTTAGTCCTACTCTTTTCTTCCTAATGTTTAACAACTAGTTACCAGTTCACAATAGGACACTGCCTCCTATGACTTTTTAATTTCCTCAGGAATCTCTCATGAAGGACCTTATTAAATGCTTTCTGAAAATCCAGATACGCTATATTTACCAGCTCGCCCTTATCCACGGGCTTATTTTCACCATCAAAAAAATCCAATAGATTAATGAGGCACAATTTACCTTTTCTAAATCCATATTGACTCTTCCTCATTAATCTATGTTATGCCCCATGATTCTGTTCTTAATAATTGTTTCCACCCTTTTTCCTGGCACCAAAGTCAGCTCCACTGGTTTGTAGTTTCCAGGATCACCTCTGTATCCCTTTTAAAATATTGGTATTACATTTGCTACCCTCCAGTCCTCAGGTACAGTGGCATGTTTTAGCATAATTACTACTAGTAGGTTTGCCATTTCATGTTTGAGTTCCTCCAGAACTCTGGGATGTATACCATCTGGTCCCGGTGATTTGTTACTATTTTGTTTGTCAATTTGCTCTAGAACCTCTTCCAGAGTCATGTTGATTTGTGACAACTCTTCTGATTCATCACCTACAAAGAACAGTTCCGGTGTGGGTATCTCCCCAACATCTTCTGCAGTGAAGATGAAAGCAAAGAATTCACTGAGCTTCTCTGCAATGGCCTTATCCTCCCTGAGCACCCTTTTTACCCTATGGCCATCTAATGGCCCAACTGACTCTCTAGCAGGACTCTTGCTTCTGAGGTACTTAAAGTTTTTATAATAGTTTTTGCCTCTTTAGCAAGGCTCTCTTCAAATTCTTTCTTGGCCTGCCTTATTAATGTTTCACATATAATTTGCCAGTGCTTATGCTCATTCCTTTTCCTCATTAGAACTAGGGATGTGCATGTCGTTTATAATGAGCGAGCCATGTGTTTCTGTTTTCCTCTCTGTTCTGTGAGAGCTCTCTGCTTGTCAGGTTGCGTTTTACAGAACTGGTGCTTGCACACAAATCTATTACCAATTCCTTTCCTTCCTCATATGCCCTTCTTTTTACCTTCTCCCTTTCCCTGCCCTGTACATAATATAAAATAGACTATTCTATTCTATTCTATTCTATTCTATTCTATGATAGATAGATAGATAGATTAGATAGACTATAGGCATTTAGATTTAGATAGATATTACTTGTGTACAACATATATAGAGAGATTATATATTATATAGGTATTTAGGCTAGTCTGTTTTATTATATTAGGATTATAGGATGGTAGTATAGGTTAGGTTTAGTGTATATATAATTATTAACCAAATCAAAATACTTTAAGCAGTTTAAAAAAACCTTAAATGCACAAGAGTTTTCTTAAAATACAAAAAACCCCACAAACTCAGTACAATTACAATTCAAAAAACCTTCCACTCCATACATCGCAACAAAACATAAATGCCCAAAGACATAGAAATTATTTCAGAATTTGTGCAATATTTAATATTTTAGGACATCAACATACATGTAATATATGTACTTAATTTCTTACCATATATACTTTTATTCATTTTAATCAATAACTAAACTTTCACATTTTTCCATTATTAAACTTTAATTTATGATCATAATTCGACAAGGAACAATTTTTTCAGAGTGCATTAAGTCTGTTATTTACATGTATAGAAATTGTATACAGTTCATACAATGAAGTTAAGAATGTGAGTGTAGACAATATTGATTATACAATTCATTCTACTGAATGAAGTTCTGCATTTAAGTTTCAGGTATTGCTGCCTGAAAATCATACAGTACTTCTTTAACTGAGTGTGCACTTGTGTACAATGAGAAAGGGAAGGACTACTAGTTCAGCCTCTGGGGCAGGTGGCCCCGGTAGAGGGCGAGGCCTTGGGCATGGAATAGTTGGCAAGCCTGCTGCCACTTCTGCCACTGCTGGCAGCCCACTGCCGAAGTTGAAGAGACCTGATTTTTTTCTCCTCAAGGCGGCAGGTCTTATCAGGGGAACAGGCTGCAGCAGAAATCTTGGGAGTGGCATCTAGTGTGGAAGGCAGGGAGCCCCAGCCTTCCACTAGTAGTAGCAGTGGCACTGGAGGAAGGAGCCAAGGGCAAGGGGTGTGTGCAGCAGCAGCACTACTCCCCCCTCCTGAAGCACGGGCAGCAGCTGGTACTGCCAGCAGTGATTTTTCACTGGGGGCAGCGGATGATATTGTTATGGGTAGCCCCAACAGCAATGATGATGATGTGGGTGCTGTTGCTGGGAGTGGTGCAGGGACAACCACCTCTCCTGGCCAGGTTTCTCCCTCTGACACACACACACCCCAGGGATTTTGAGGATTTTTTTTTTGGGGGGGGGGGATGTATCCTTCCCCACTTTGGCAGCAGCAGCCCAGCTTCAGAAAATAGCAGCAGGGCATCCTCTCCTCCCATGCTGCAAGGTGGAAGCAGCAGCAGCTTCAGCACGGGTAGTGTGGAGCTGGGCTGCTGCCCAGCAAGGGGAGTGAGGAGGAAGCGGAGGAGACTCCTGTTGATGCCGATCCCTCTGTAGCCACATTGGGGACAAAGACAGCGGCTCCGAGCGGTGACACAAGGGGTTCAGGAGGGCGCCCCAGGGGACTTGTGTGGGATCTCTTCAAGGAAGCGATCCCAGGTGACAGCAGCTGGGTGGCCTGGCTTCACTGTGGGAAGGTAGTGTGCCGTGGGAATCAGAAGGGGAATCTCAGTAACAATGGCATGAATTCCCACATGAGGACCTGGCATAGGGCTTTGCTGCTGGAAGAGACATTAGAGAGTGTGGACAGGAGTGGGTTCACAGCTGCAGCAAGCACAACCAGCAGCAGAACTTCCCCGTCTTCATTCCCCCACCAACACCACTACTTCCTTCACCTTCCATCCTCACGCACAAACCAAACCAAACCACACACACACACACACACACACACATACACACACAGCTACAACACACACACACACACACAAGCTCACAACCAATTCACTTCACTTCACACAAGCCAGACAGACACCACACCACAGCACACGAGAACACACGTGATTGAAATACCGTTTCCGGTTTTTGGTCTTGCGAGATCACGAGACCAAACGATATCAATAATAATAACGAAAATAAAATCTTTGTTTGAAATCGGTATCAATAACGACAATAACAAAAACAGCATTGTCATTGTAACGATAACAATAAAATGACACAGTTTGATAATGACAACAATAACGATAATGAAAAACGACATGGGGTTCTGGTGCACATCCCTAATTAGAACTAGCTTTCCTTTTTTAAAAGGATGCCTTTTTGGCTCTAATAGCTTCCACACTGGCAAGTGTTTTGTCCCCTTGCTACCTTTTAACCTGTGGAATACATTTCATCTGGGCTTCCTGGATGGTGTTTTTAAATAGTCTCCTTGCTTCTTGCAGACATTTAATCCTCGCCACTTCCCCTTTTAGTTTCCTTCTAACTAGATTCTTGATTTCAGCATAGTCTTCCCTTTTAAAATTAAATGTTGCTGCAGTAGTTTTGTTTACCATTCTCCCTTCAGTAAGTATGTCAAATTTGATTATATTATGATCACTACTGCCAAGCAGTTCCACCACCGTTACCCCTTGCACCTAGGTCCACTTAGGACAGCATCTAAAGTAGCTCCTCCTCTGATTGGTTCCAGGACTAGCTTCTCCAAGAAGCAGTCATTTAGGTGATCTAGAAACTTTACCTCCATATCACGACATGAAGCACAGACCTACTAAAATGAAAAGGGAATTGAATCTCCATGTTTGTTTGTCACTTAGATTCTCCCCTGACCAGAAAGGTACCAGTTTTTGGTGATGTTTTTTGTGGTTTGAGCAGATTTCTGTTAGAAACTATGTTGAGACTACCTACTAATTTCATACCATTAAACAGCCATTGATTAGAACTACCTTACAGCAATAGATATCTGCCTGAATTTGAAGCAGTGGCCCAGACACAAAATTCTCTGTATTCACTAGGGATGCGAAAAGGGGGTAAATTTTGTATTTCTGATTTCTATTCTGGTTCAAGTGCCAATTTTTGTGTTTTTTTGTTTCTCAAAATTGTGTGACCTTTTTAAAGGGGGAGAGAGGGGCTGCAGCATCTATGTGTAAATAACCTCTGTGTGGGTGGATGCAGACTTGTGTGTGTGTGTGTGTGTGTGTGTGCACGTGCACACACATGCACAGGTGGTGACCTACAATGAACAATGGATCCTGGTATCAGTGAGCCCCAGAGCACCAGGCAGGGGTATCCCACACCCTCACCCCAACCTGGGCAGGGGGATCCAGCTCACTAATTTCATTCATTCAACATGAGGATTCAGTTCTGCCACCAAAGCTGCCTAATGGAAGCAGAAAAAGCCCCCAAAGCAGAAAGCACTCAAAGATCAAAAACCTAAATCAAAGCAAAATTCATTCTTATAGATCACTCCTATAAGACCAGGTGACCAGGGGAGCTCAACTCCCTCCTGGCCACCACAACATGCTATGAAACTTGAAAGATGTTCAAACTGGAGGACCAGCAATTAAAAACATCAAATTAGAAATGGAAATTGAAAGGCACAAAGCGCACTAAGCCAAGCCCCCAAATTGCAGGCCAGTATTTGTCTTTTGAATATGGAAGTCAAAAGGGGCCTTTTGTGTTTTTCCCAAACCTGAATGCACAGTCCTGCTATCCACTTGCTAACATCCGAATCCATCATGGGGACATGTGATTAATATTACCCATATTTCATGTGATCATCATGCAGAATATAATGTTGTGAAAGTTTTCTTCTTACTGGAAAATGTGGTTATGAGGACGCTAATCAAAACGGTACTTCTCTCTGTGCTTGCTAACGTTGGATGTACAGTCCCAAAGTGCAGTATGTTACGTCTTAAATAAGAACAGAATGAATGAATCAGCAGAGACACTAATGAGATGTCAAAGTTAGAGACAAGTTAAAGCTGCTTCTTTTGTCTTCTGTGCAAACTTGCCTGAACAAAAAATTTCCCCAGTTGCTTATCTGCATTTATAGTCACTTGCTGGGTACAAGTTGTGCAATCTTGTAAATTACTTTGCATACTTTCCTGCCTGGGCAGCAACATATCAGCTGAGGTAGTTCTAATAAGAATATGGAGGGAGATTTGTCACTGAAGTGAATGATTTCTTTAGGGCAGTGTCACAGGAGGGTTTTTTTAGGGTGAGGTACCGGGGAACAGGGGACCAATCACCCTTTCCCAATCCACAAGGGATCAGGCCACTATCATCATTGGGCATCAGGTAACCTGTGCAGGACTTTTCCCCCTGCTCCGCCACCCACCACACACGCCTCTCAATCACCACCGATGGGGGAACCGGGTAGAAGGTGTCACATGTGGGGTGAACAGGGGTCCGGGTCCCAGGGGCACAAGGGAGGAGGGAACCAGATCCAAACAAACATAGGGAAGGAGAATGAATACCCAGGAAGGGGAAAATGGGCAGACTCACGCAAGCAACACGTCATACGCTCTCAAGGGAAAGGGCCACAGGAGGGAAGGAAGCACTCACCACACTTTCACTCGTTGGGCTGTCCAGTCACTCAGGAAATCCAGGAAGGGGTAATGGGAGGTTTAAAGGGCAATACTCGCTGAAGCTGTCAGTCTCTCTGTCTTTCTCCTTCTCAAACGCAAAGGGGGCCAGTCTAAATGAATCACCGGTGCTGTGTGCCTCACAGTGCCAGCTTTTATGCTTGAGCCACGCCCCCCTGATGCTCCAGGAGCCACGCAGAGCGGTGAAGCGTGCCTGGCCCTGCCCCTGTGTTTTGCACAGCATGCGGGGCCGGCGGATCCCCGGCGTCCTGCCGTCGTGGCTGCTGGGTAACCAAGATTTCGGGTGCTGCATTGTCCAAAAGGGGGGGCTGTCTCAGTGCTGCAGGAGACCCTGGGGCCCGGTGGTTCAGGCTACAGCGCTGCCGCAGCCAGAGGTATGCCCCCCGGGAGGGGGAACCCTGACAGGCAGATACTATTTGTATAAGATATGGAAACAATGCTACCCTTTGTTTTTCCTCAGTGGCATTCCAAAGAATCTAGGTTATCAATGGCCTATGGTTTTATAATATTTTCATGATATTTAATATTAGATTACAAATTTGAATAAATATTTAAAGCTTTCTGTCATAACCCTGGCTCTGTTTCAAAAGGAAACGCCAAGAGAGCAATCCTATGGCCAATGTACGTCGACCCTCATGCACGGCACACAGCCAGAACACACGCACTCACATGCGCACTGTGCACAAATGCAAATCTGAGCGCGTGCGTTCTGCTGGAGCCTGGCACCCGCGATCAGTGGATGTGGAACGTTGGATTGCTCCCCAAGTGTCAAAATCAGCACGCTAATTGTTTTCACTGCTTTGATTTAGAATATGCTTCTGAAGCTTAATTTCTGTCTTTGGCTGCAGACTAGGCAATGTTGGAAAATACAATCATTTTAGCTTACAGAAGTTGTGAAGGAACTGCCTGAGTGTCAATCAAATATAACAAAAATCAGTATTTGTTAATTGCTTCTTTTTACAGCAGGACATCACCATTCACAATGGAACCTTTATCAATATCATAAAAGAACCATTATTGCCATATCCTTGCAAATACAAGCTTGATGTTTGACAAGGTACTTAGTTACACATCTTATAATTTTGAACCAGAGAGTCTACTCATCCTAGGCATGGAACCACTCACATATTGAAATGTTTCACTAATCTCTATGATATTACATCCAAAAGCAATGTAAGAAAGTGGGTAAATTTTTTCAGAAGTTTCAAATTGGCTTAGGGGCATGAGTCACTTAGTGATTTAGGATGAAATCTTAACTCCACTGAATTCAATGGCATGATAACTTCCTATGATTTCAGTGGAGTCAGGATTTCCCCCGTGGAACCTAAGTCTCGGTGACTTTTGTTGGTATATGCAACATCCACAAGTTAATGCCTGCTGTATTAAGAACAGTAATTGACTATAGAGCCACCAGATGGTGCTGCTAAGTTTATGTGTACATGGAAGGGAGATGGGGTTTTGCAGTTGAATTCCTTTGTGTAACCACTCCTTCCCTTCTCTCTCTTTGTCTCAGTCTCCATTTTGTCTTCTTACTAGTTAGATGTAACTAAGGATCTGTGCCTGAGAAAGCTTAAGTAAAGTTCTGTTGTTAAACCTTCAGCTGCATTTGTCTGTACTGATTGAGAATGTTATTACTCTGCAACAACTTTCAAGGAGACACTTTTAAAAATGGGGCATTACAAGACTAGTCTCCCTCAATGTCGATGTTGGTGGAGGTGTTGAAGTAGATGAATATCTTAAGGTGGGCATGGGGAATTTCTGGTTGGTAGGTCAAATCTGGCCTTCAGCTGTTTTTGGCCACTTTTCAATTCCTGAATCTGGGCCATGGATCCAGTCCCTAGAACCCCTCAAGCACTAAAAGAGTGACCTCCGGAAAAAGGAGCAGAGATAAGGGCATGCACTTAAGGGTTGGAGGATGGATTCATGGCATCAATTTGGACTCTCCCTTTCCTTTCCCCATTCTAAGTACACCTCTTCAGCAGCCCCACCTTCAATTCCTATCTGGTCCATAGAGCTTGTATTAATTTTCAAAGTGGTCCACAGGAGGGAAAAGGTTCCCTTCCCGGCCTTATGGTGTTTCATTGAAATTCCAGGATTTTCATGTGTAGAGACAATATAATGAATGATGGGATGACTGTTATAAACCAAATATACAGGGAGCTTACTGAGCACTGGTTCAGCCTTTTATACAAGCTGCAGATGCCCAGTAGTTTCCTCACGTACCCGTGCTGGGAGCGATTAGCAATCCTAATTGCCTCACTCATGGCCTGCAGGTGCTTGATCTTATATTCAGTCCTCAAAAGGTTGCATCCTGTAGCATTCCATAGTGGACATTCCATAGAGATGGTGTGGCTGCTGAGAACAACCTCCTGTCAGTATGGACCCACCAATACCGCAGGACCTCCAGGAGAGCATCCCCGAATGACTGCAGGGGCTGCCCTGGGACCCGGTTGGTTGGTTGGGTGGGTGGGTGAGGCTATCTCTGAGATAATTGGGACCCAGACCATGTAGGGCTTTAAAGGTTAAAACCAGCACCTTGAATCTGGCCCAGAAGACAATAGGCAGGCAGTGCAGAGCGTGAACCACTCTGAATATATTTTCTACGGCCAATACTGGTAAGCAGCTGGGCCACTGCATTCTGCACCAGCTGCAGCTTCCAAACTGTCACCATGGGCAGCCCCATGTAGAGTGCATTGCAGTAGTGCAACCTCGAAGTGGTGAATGCATGGATGATGATGGCGAGATCAGAGTTCGAGACATATGGGCGGAGCTGTCTCACCAGATGAAATTGGCGAAAGGTGCCCCTGGCCACAGCTGACACCTGGAAATCCAGGCGTAGCTGCGGATCTAGGAGCACCCCCAGACTCTGCACAGATGAAACCAAAGATACCCTCACCCAGATCACTGGCCCTGCCAACCACCATCATCTCTGTCTTATCAAGATTGAGCTTTAACCAGCTCAGCCTCCAAACACTGGGACAGCAAGGAGACAGCAGGGCCTAGGTCTGATGAAAAAGACAAATACAGCTTGGTGTCATCCACGTACTAATGACACTGGACACCCCCCCCCCCCAGATGAAGACCACCTCCCCCAGTGGCTTCATATACACACTGAATAAGAGAGGGGACAGAATGGAACCCTGCAGCACCCCACATGGGAGGTCTCCAGGGGAAGATGTATAATCTGCAAGCACCACCCACTGGGATCTATGTGTAAAGTAAGAATGGAACCATTGTAAAACAGTTCCGTCCACCCCGGCCAAATCCTGCAGGCATGTCGCTAACGTCTCATGATTCACAGTGTCAAAAGCTGCTGATAGATCTAATAGAACTAGCAAGGTCATATGACCATTGTCTAATTCCATGAGGGGGTCGTCAACTAAAGCCACAAGTGTTGTCTCCGTGCCATAGCCCAGACAAAAGCCAGACTGCGCAGGATCAAGAAAATTGGTGCGATCTAGATGTTCCTGCAGCTGATGGGTCACCACCTGTTCAATAACCTTCCCTAAAAAGGGAAGGTTAGAGACAGGCCAATAACTCAACGAGGTGCCAATGTCAAGAGATTGTTTCTTGAGGAGAGGGGATGATTTACTTGACAAAGGGGACAACTTACCATCCTCTTCCTAATGTATTGCTCAGGTGTGGCTTACAAATAGATAACAACTAAAGCCATAATTCAAGAAAAAAATTTCTTAACATATTATTTAACAAAACTGTTGCCCCAAACTCAATGAAGGAAATGATGTGACACATAAAATGGCCATGTGACTTCCACATAGGAAATTGTGGTTTCATCAGATACCATCTCTCTGTGTTCCTGCGACACTAATAACAACTAGCAAAGGCCTTGAAACTCTGAATATTATGGGGAAGACCATTGATTAGATACATATGTTTACTCTGACAGCCAGAATAACACAACATCCCTTGCTTTTTGGGTTGCCAGATCAAAATTTTAAAAATAAGGGACACTACAGAACTGAAGGTTCCTTGAATAAGGGACACCTATTATGTTCCATGGAGCAGTGGTATTCAGAGTAAGGGATGGCTGTTATGTAAATAAATGACATTCCTTAAAATAACAGACTTCTGGCAACCCTACCAGCTGCTATGGTTGGCCTTTCCCAGTGGCCTTTACATGGTTAATTACTAGCTTTATGCAGTGACTTTAATATTAATAATAACAAGTGTAAAATTGTGAGGAACGTGAATGTCTGAACTCTTGCCAAACAGGACTGTTGTTTTATCTGTGCCTTATGATGCAGTTGACATTGATATTCCTTCTGTTAAGGAATGAGTTGGTCAATACTTAAACTCGGGTTAGGAGCTGGACCCTGGTCGTTTGTGAGATAACCTATCAGGGGCCGAATTAGTCCACATTCATGCTCTAAGGAGGAGATAGGACTTTATTTCCTTTTTAATAGATTCCATATCAGGGGCTGAGTTGATCCGTACTTTTGCTCTGCTTAGGAGCTAGGATCTTGGTATATGCCAGGAGCCATTTTGGTCCATTTTCAAGCTCTGTTTAGGATTTAGGACTTTGCCAGCACACAGGATTTTCTAGCAGGGGCCGAGCTGATCCACACTTGTGCTCTGTGTAGGAGCAAGGATTCTCTATCAGTGGGATCATTTTTTTAAGGATGTTGATGGTGAATTAGGTATTTTGTGTGCTACTGAGACTGCTATTTTTATAGGATGTATCTTTATTGGATGTATCGGGAATAGTTGATTTGATTCGTTAAATACTTGCACCATATTGTAGTAAAATGCAGGGCTCTAAATCTAGGAAAAGGGGGTGTCAGTTTTTTGTTTCACCAGAATCTGATTGCCCTAATCTTAAAAAACTTAAGTTATTTAATGTTGGTATTAGGGATGGTTCCTCTAATAAAGAAACTCTGGGGCCTCCAGTTAATGACAGTCCCTTTGACTGTCTAACAGATGAAGAATGCTCTATAAATGATATAAATCTCCCCACAATGAATTGCCTTATAGTTATTGTTATTATTATTATTGGCAAGCATTTATATAGTGCAAGCAATGTACCTGGCATTTTACAAAGTAATTGAATAGATACGGTCCCTGCTCTAGGGCTTACAATCTGAGAGATGGGGGGGGAGGGGAGACGAAGGAAGGGGAACAGAGGGAGAGACAAGGAATGTAACATTTACAAAGATGCGAGGTCTCAGGTGCACGCGCTTGGCTTGGTTACATCAAGAATGATGGCTGGTTGGTCCATGTGGTGAGGATATGAGTACACAGACCTCAGGTAACAGATTATACTGGATGGAGGGTATCAGCAGGAGTTAGGTGAGGGGAGCGAGAAGTCGAGGAGGGCAGAGCGGAAGAGGTGGGTCTTGAGGAATTTGAAGGTCTGTAGGGAGGGGCGAGGCGGATGTGGGCAGGGAGGGAGTTCCAGGCGTGGGTGGCAGCTAGGGAGAAGGAACGAAGGCGGTTAGGGGAGCAGGGGGAAGCGTGGGAGGAGCGGACTAGTTCACGAACTGGAGTATGGAGGGAAATTAGCGCAGAGAGGTGGGGGGAGCAAGGTTGTGAAGAGCTTTATAGGTGAAGACTAGGAGCTTGTGCAGGATTCGTTCAGGAAGGGGGAGCCAGTGAAGAGAGGAGAGGAGGGGCTGCACATGGTCGAAGCGATGGGCGAGGTGGATGACCCTGGCAGCAGAGTTTTGGATGGAGATAAGGGGAGAAAGGTGAGAGTGGGGGAGGCCAGTGAGAAGGAGGTTACAGTAATTGAGGCGAGAGATGACCAGGGCATGAACAAGGGTTTTGGCAGAGGAGACAGAGAGAAAAGGGCAAATCTTAGCACTGTTCTGGAGGGAGAAGCGACAGGATTTGGCAACAGAGTCGATGTAGGGTTTAAAAGAAAGGGGATGAGTCAAAGATGAAGCTATGGGCTTGGGGGATGGGAAGGATGGTGACCCCCATCGATTAGGATCGACAGGGAAGAGGGAAAGGAAGGATGAGGGGAGAAGATAAGGAATTCAGTTTTAGCCATGTTGAGTTTGAGTTGACATTGAGACATAGTTTAGATGAGAGGATCCCCTTATCAGATCAGACAACATCTGCTAACACCATGGGGGAAACTTCTAATTCTCTAAGTGTAGCTGGATTCCTGGGGGAACATTGTACATTGGTGAGCAAATTGGTGGCACTGCTTTTTAATGATATGTCTGGAATAAAGGAGATCCTTTTGGGGATCCAAGAGCAGCTAGGGGAAGTTTCTAAAGACACTCGCTTAATAGCGTCTCAGTTTAGTAATATTCAAGCAGCTTTTCCACAAACCAAGCTGCTGGTTGTAAGTGTAACTAACAAACACATTTTTAAGCCAGATGGATTAATTAATAGTTTATCGCAAATGGAAGGGTACTTGGGGCAGGAAGGAAATCAATCTAAGGGTAATTTCAGATGTGATGGGCCATTCAGCCTGCCACTCTGGACCACGGTCTGGGATCCATTGCAGATCCTGGACAGAAATCAGTCCGGCCGTCCTTTAGATGCGCTGACCTGATTCTGAGCAGGGATTGGGGAGGGGGTGGGGTTGTGTGGCGTGATGTGGGGCCGCACAGCCCCACTCCCCCGTGCTCCCTTGGCTGCCCACTCGCTGGGAGATGGGTGGGCTCAGCGGCCAATCCAGCCGCTGCGCCTGATCCCGTCCTATGGTTGGGACCACGATCCGGACTGGATGAAGGTAACAGATGTTACTTTCAGCCGATCCCAGATCGTGGCCACCGTGATCACGGTTGGGGCCCGATCCCACCACGATTCTGGACCTCCGGGTGGCTGGAGGTCCAGAATCATGGTCAATGTGATTCCCACCAGAGGTTCACTGGGGTGAACCTCTGGCGGAATGCACACCAGACGTTATGGTAATCACAGCCACCATAGGGGATTCACTGTGGTTGACTGTGATCTCGTAATGTCTGAAATTACCCTAAATCTCAGATGGTATTAGATAAAAAAAACTTTGACTCTTAAAGTTTTTCTTTTACCAAACTGGTTTTGCCCATCTTGGCATTCAAAATCTTTGGTTAAGCAACATTTGAACTTGCTCCTGAAACTTAATTTGAGGTTTACTGACCTCATAAAAGTTCAATCACTTCCTCCTACTAATGGAGCTAGAAGGGTGTTGATTAGGGATGGGCGAACATGGTTCGGCAGTTCGGAGTTCGGCCCGAACTCGGTCTGTTTGGACGACTGAACTCGAACACGAACCCAAACGTGAACATACCGAACAAACCGAACACCGAACGGTGAAATGGCCGAATAGTTCACGTTCGGGTGAGTTCGGGTGGCAAAAAAAGGTTCACTGGAAGGTCAAACATGACATGGAGGTGTCAGTCACTGAGGAGCAGACTTCCAGGCACCAGGGGTGGAGAGGCTTGCAAGAACGGCAGAACGGCCGAACCGAACGGCCTGTTCGGACGACCAAACTGAATAGCCGAACCCAAACTCGGTGAACTAGCTGAACTGCCGAACCAAACGGATGAACCGAACGCAGACGAACCCAACTGCCGAACCGAACGGACGAACCGAACGCAGCCGAACCGAATGGCCGAACCCGAACCACGATCTGTTCGCCCATCCATAGTGTTGATTTATTTTGCAAATCAAAGGTTGGTGGAGAGAATATTTGGAGCTAAGGAGTTCCTTTTGTCTTGGGGAATTATGGTAACTAGAGTGTTTATTGTTTCTTCCCCCCCTTTCCCCCCCAAGAATTACCCTTTATCTTTGCCTTTTCTGTCTAAAGATAGAATTTTGAATACACCTGAGCCTTCCCAATTTAGTGCTCAGGTTCAGGGTGATTATACTGATACCCAGACAAGTCACCAGGCTGGTATATTTGACATTGATAGTCCAATTCTGCCCCAAATCAGTGTGTCCCAGTCCCCTGGTAAGAGTCACTATATGGAGACAGTCCAGACTATTTTGAAGGAAGGGGATTTGCCCTTCTGCTTGAACTTGGGATCTGATGAGTTCCTTCTGAAAGATCAATTATGGTCAACTTCTCTTGGGAATCTCCCTGTGATGGATCAAAGCCATATTCTTTTAAGACTCAATATTTTGCAAGATAAATTAAAACAGATAGATCCAGCTATTGTGCCACATTTGGGGGAACCAAATTTGTTAGCATTTGAAACCGGATATCAGGAAGTAGCCGATGGTCAACTAGGATGTGATCAGCCCAGACCTGTGTGATATTTGAAACCTGGGGAATAGACTGTCTGCAATCCCTCTAATTGTTTGTCTAATGCCCAGTTGTTGGATGACCCACCTAGTCTTGAGGGACTGATTGAAGCCAGTTTGACAAATCTGAAGGATGGGGTGGTTCTGCAAGAGTCTTAGGCTGCTTTTAGACAAGCGGGTCGCTGTTGTGCGACCCGCTCGTGCGCTATTTCAAAATCCCACGACGCGGGATTACACAAAAGAGAAGTAGGGGATCACACACATGAAAGGCAGTCACGCATTATTTGCCAACCACAAATTAAACACCTCGATGTGTGACGTATTTAATTCGCGGTCAGCAAATAATGTGCAACAGCCTTTCATGTGTATGATCCCCTACTTCCGGCTGCTTTTAGAAGAGCGGGTCGCCATCGCATGACCCACTTGCGCGATATTTCAAAATCCCATTACACAAAATGGAAGTAGGGAATCACGTGCATGAAAGGTGGTCACGCATTATTTGCCGACCATGAATTAAATACCTCGATGTGTGAGGTATTTAATTCGCAGTTGGCAAATAATGCGTGACCGCCATTCATGCGCGTGATCCCCTACTTCCGTCTCGTGTAATCCTGCATTGCAGGATTTTGAAATATTGCGTGAGCGGGTTTCCTGATGGTGACCCGCTCGTCTAAAAGAGCCCTTCGTTTTGTGTAATCCCGCATTGCGGTTTTTTAAAATATCGTGCAAGCGGGTTGCGCAACGGCGAGCCGCTCGTCTAAAAGAGCCCTTAGGTACTACTTGTAGAGAAAATTCCTATTGCAGTGACTTGCATCCTTTTCTCCTCCCAACCTGAAAAATCTCTCTTGGAATATAGCAGGATGGAGGGCTAGGACTGCAGATCCAGATTTCACTGGATTTATTCAGTTGTTTGATATAGTATTGCTTCAGGAGACCTGGTTAAGAGTAGATACAGTATTGGCTAACAACCAGGTTTATTGTACTCATGTGGTCTCAACAGAAGGTAAAGGTAGACCTAGTGGGGGAATGGCTTTGCTGGTGACTGATATGTTAGAGGCTTCAGTACAGCAGATTGGTAGGGATAGGCAAACGCAGTTCAGACTTCGGACCAAACTCAGTCTGTTCGGTCAACCGAACCGAATTTCCAAAATGAACTTGAATTTCAAACTGAACCAAACCGAATTTCCGAACTCTGTTTTGTTTGCCCATCCCTAGTGGCAACACACACCAAAAAACCTGGTTTTGAACAGCCGAACTTGGTTCGGAAGTTCGGAATTCAACTGAACTTGGTCTGTTCGGTCGACCGAACCGAACTTCTGAACCGAACTTGAATTTCAAACCGATCCGAACTGAATTTCTGAACTCTAATTTCAAACCAAACGGAACTGAATTTCCGAACTCCATTCTGTTCGCCCATCCCTACAGATTGGCAACTGTCAATCTTATGGAGTTACTTGGCTGATAACATTATCTCATAGCTGTGCTTTTATTGTGGTAAAGGTTTATATTCCACCCGTTAGCTCTCTATATTACACCCCTTAAAATAACTGACTTCTGGCAACTACTAGCTGCCATGTTTAGCTTTTCACAGTGGCTGTTACATGGTTAATTACTAGCTTTATGCAGTGACTTTAATATTAATAGTAACAAGTGTAAAGTTGTGAGGAACATGAATGACTGAACTCTTGCCAAACAAGGGTATTATTTTATCTGTGCCTTATGATGCAGTTGACATTGATATTCCTTCCTTTGACTTTTAGGGAGTTTGATTAAGCAGAATTTAGAACCAGTCCTGTTACTCAGGCAAAGAAGGTAAATATTTTTTACCACAGATAAAAGCAGAAAAAAATAAATCTGGATTTTGTCCTGGAGTTCCATCCCTACCTCTTATTTTCCAAATTAAGGAACTGGGTATTAGACAAGGAAAAGTGAAGTGCATCAGAGAAAAATATCAAGTCAAATCATGTTTACAAACGTACAAACTAAACATACTTTCAAAAACGTCAAGGTTGCTTGTGTGAAGATTTATTATCAATAGTTTTTGGGAGGAGACAGAAAACAAACATGACTGGGTGTAGTTTTGCTTCTTGTATTGTAGACTAATCGTAAGCAAGAACCTTGATGTCACCTTAGGAAAAATACTATTTTGTAGATAAGTTAACTTGGAGTATGTTTTTAGAAATCCAGTCAGCTTATATTGCTTTGGGGTTATGTATAGTGACACTTATGTCATATCATGGTGTGAATGAAGTGTCAGACTTCAGCAACCTTTCCAGAGAAATAAATCCACGTCGGGGAGTGGAATTCTGTCTTTCTCATTCCTTGGTCTCATAGGCTTGTATAATTATTTGTGTGTGTGTGTGCGTGTTTATTTATTATTATTATTATAATTATTATTATAATTATTATATTAATGTGTGTTTGTGATTTTTTTAAAAAAAATAGTTATAATGTACTCTGGTAATTATAAAAAATGTGAATAATTTCATTTAGTAGCTGGTAATTAAAAATAGTTGATTAGTTTTGTTGTCGTTTTTTTCCTTGGGAAAAAAGTTTCCTTTGCAGATCATTAAAAATAATAATAATATGATGCTGTGGAGAATTTAAAGAGTGATTGAGATAGTGCTTTAACTCCAGGGGCTATGCTTTTAGTGCATTATTATAGGTTCATTTTTAGAATGCTTTTGAAATGTTCCTTTAGGCCCAGATGCAGTTTTTAACAGATGGTAAGACAGCAGTGCAAGAAACTAGTCTCATTCAGCTCCCAGTGAATGGGAATAGGAACAGTCCCCTTGGGAACTACAGAGGATGTCTTGGTATGAATACTAGGTGTTATTTATTCAAGCATTCGTCATAAAGCTACAGCTTAATTAATCATGGGTCTGGTTCCCTCCTGTCTTGTAACTTATGCATTCATTCATACTGCATGATAAGGTGGTAGTAGGGGCACAACTAGAATTTTTTAAAAGGGGGAGCCAGAACCTCTGCCCTCTGATCCCTGGAAACCCTGTCCAGCTGGATGGCCTGGTGCAACCATACCTCAACAGCTCCTCACTGCTGCAATCTGAGTCCAACTGCCGGGGGGTGGGGGCGGGAGCAGAGGTCTAGACTCTAAGCGCCTTGGGCAGGAATGGTGTAGGTGCAGCTTCTCTGCACCCCACTCCTCTCTGCAGAGTTGTCAGAATACAGCAGGGGGAAGCATCTCTGGTCCCTCCCATTTGCATCTCTGGGTGATAGTATTTTACAGGCATCTTGCTTGGATGTAAAATAATCATGAAAGGGCTCAGGTGGAGGGGAATGAGGATCTCTCTACTACAAAGTTCTGAGGATAGCCAATCACTTGTGTCCCCAGATGCTGCAATGGACAAGTTCGCATGGGTATGTATCCTTTCCAGCTAGTAATCAGACAAAGTATAATATGCTTTTGTAGAAATATGTTGATACAACTAAAAATCCGGACCGGGGGGGGATACTTTTCCATTCCTCTGAGTTACCGTAATGTAACCTAGTGCCCAATTCCAACCTGGCTTTGAGACTGATCACAGTTTTAGTGCGAATGGAAATTCCTGGCTGATGGTTTGAAATACTGGAGGTAAGGTATCAATTGGGCTGGAATGAGTTGGACTTTTCCGATTCATGAATTAGTCCATTATTGAACCTTTGAACTGGATTTAACAAAATGTGAATGTTCAGTGGAATTTTGATGTTCTGATATTGATTTATTGTTTTGACATTTTGGGTGTAACCAGACAGGAAGGGGAGGCTACAGTGCTTTGGGTAGCCTTACCCCTCCCTGGGCATCCAGGCCAGCAGCCAGATGTTCCCACCACCCTATGGCAGAGCAAACAGCTGCTTGCTACACTATGCATCCTTGGAAAAATTCCGAGGATGCAGAGCACAGCAGCTTTACCCCAACTGGAGTAAGGCTGCCCAGGGTGGGGCAACCCATTTGTCCAGGCTCCTTCTGCCCACCAGCAGGGCTCCACGGCAGGGCTGTGAATAATGGGTGCTGGCACCTGTCATACGTGGCCATGTCACAGCCAGGGGAGAGGGGGGATTTTGGCGTGGTCAGGGGAGGGAGAAGGAGCAGGGCTGGGCGTGTGCTTGTTTGTCTGGTGCCACAGCCTGTGGCAATATTGTGTGCAGTTACAGTCACTCCATTAAAAAAAAGACACAGCTGAACTAGAAAAGGCACAGAGAAGGGCAATGAGAATGATAAAGGGTATGGAACGGCTTTCGTGCAAAGAGAGGCTTGACAAGCTGGGTCTCTTCAGCTTAGAGAAGATTTAGAGGGGACATGAAAAATCTTGTCCCCTAAAGGTTTATAAAATCTTGAGTGGTGTGGAACGAGTAGACAGAATGGTTATTTACCCCCTCAAATAGTACTAGAACTAGGGGACACTCCATGAAACTAGCTGCCATCAGATTTAAAACAAATAAAAGGAAGTACTTTTTCACTCAGCGCATTATTAATTTATGGAATTTGTTGCCAGAGGATGTTGTCAAGGCCAGTAATATAGCTGGGTTTTAAAAAGGACTAGATAAGTTCTTGGAGAGTAGGTCCATTAATGGCTATTAACCAAGTAGCTTATGGGATGAACTTCTTAATGTCGGGAGCTGGGAGTGAACAACGGGGAATGGGTTGCCCATTGTGGCTGTTGGTTCTTCTCCCATGCGATCGAGATTGACCACTGTTGGAGGACAGGATGCTGGGCATGATGGACCATTGGTCTGACTCTCACTATGGCACTACTTATCTTCTTATGGTCCCGTGTCCTGGCATGGCCTCTGAAGTTGGCCGCGGGTGCCCTCTTGCGAGTGCCTTCTGCTCATGAAGTTGCTACAATGAGGACATACAGGGAGGTGTTCTCAGTTGCTGCCCCACAATTATGGAGCTCCCTACCTTTGGAGATCTGCCTAAACCTGAGCCTGTTCATCTTCTGGAGGAGATGTAGTAATAGTGTAGTATACTTTATTGATACAACAGGAGTTGGTACAATATATGTAATAATAAGCAATATATAGTAAACAAACATAAGCAAATAATGAAAAATAAATTCTACATAAATAAGTTATACGTATTGAAGTATCTCCATATTTACCCACCCTTCATACCCGAACGACTAACAACTAACAACAAAAAATTAATTCATAAGCCCATATCCCACTACCAGTGTAAGACTGCAACCTTATTAAATAATGTTACACGCTCGGGCTTGAGCTCTCCTCTTTGCTAGTGCCAGCAGAAAATTTGCAGTCCTATACATCTTGCTTTCAGACCCGTTTGCCAGAATATTTTGCAATCTATGCTCCCTGCAAGCCCAAGGGGTCTCAATCTGAAGCAAACTTCGATATTTATAGCAGATATCTGCCGAATCGGGACAATCAAACAAATAATGCACTTGGTCCTCTACCCCAACCTTACACTCGCAAGTTCTTTGACAATAGGGCACCCCCTTTAATCTACCCTCCAAACCACTGGAGGGCATTAACTGAAAGCGTACAAGTGTAACGGCCTGCCTCAGGGCAAAGTTTGCAATATTATCCAAGTACTGTTCCAGTTTATGTACCATTTTATATTTCCCGTAATAGGTGGCTATCACCGAGTCTGCCACCAAAGCCATATCTTCTTGTTTACCAATGTCAAGGATTCGTGACTTTAATAGATTTTTAAGGGAGTTTCCGGGTTGTCCCTCTAAAGCCCCCAGAGAAAACCCGATATCCCTAAGGAGACAGACAAACCGGGATCTCCATGTCAGGCCAGCAGCCAAGTTCCCCTGCTCCTCCCAACAGGCCGAGGCCAGACTGGTCCTGGGCATGGCCATCAATCTAATCCAAAAATTGGTAATGGCCATACGAGCTTGGACAGCAACAGAAACCACTTCCATCTCTGGCCTCAGGAAGGCAACAGGCATATAAGATGGAACTCCTAAGAGGCATCTAAGCACCCTATTCTGCACTGCCTCCAAAGCTGTGGTCTCAAAACCCCATACTTTGGCACCGTAAAGCATTTGGGGGATGAGTTTATGTGTTAACAGATTTATGGCGGGTTTAGTCATCTTACCCACCCTGTAGCCCAGAATCTTAAGATTCCCCCCTCTGTTTGCCCGGATTTCAATTTAACAGTTGCCAAGTGGGTCGACCAAGAGCCAGAAGCCGCAAAGCACAAGCCCATGCACTTATAAAAGGGGACTTGCGCTATTTTAAATCCATCCAGGTACCAAGTCCGGGTCCGGGTTTTCCTGGCAAAGACTACGACCTTCGTCTTATCGTAGTTGATTTTAAGCCTTTCCCCGCTGCAATAAGAGCCCAAGATCTCTAGGGCCCTTCTCATCCCTAGTTCGGCAGTAGACAACAGCACCATATCATCCGCATACAATAACAGAGCAAGCGGTCTGCTGCCGATCTTGGGAGCAAAAATGAGTTCATTTTGGAACACATCTATAATATCATTTATATAGAACTTAAACAAGAAGAACACCAGGACACAGCCCTGTTTAACTCCCCTGGACGGCATCTGTCAAATGTCCCTCCCTGCACCTACGAATTTTCATATAGGTATGCGTGTATAACCCCTTAATCAACCAAAGAAGGCATCTGTCCAAATTTGTATCTAGCAACTTCCCCCAAAGCCTCTCACGATCAATCAAGTCAAAGGCAGATTTGAGGTCAATAAAGGTTACAAAAAGGCCACCCTTCTTGACTCGAGAATATTTATTTACTAAGTGCGCCAAAATTTAACAATGATCCGTAGTCGCCCGGCCAGCTTGGAACCTGCCTGTTCCTCGTAAAAGATGTTTTCGTTTATTGCCCAGTCTTCCAGTTTTGCCAAAAAATACTTAGCGTACAATTTTGCCATTATATCTATAAGACTAATGGGTCTGTAATTTGCTGGATCGTCTCTGGGGCCCTTCTTGTGTATTGGGATTATTACGCTTTTGCTCCATCCAGCTGGGAAGCTCCCTGTAGCATTTATAGTATTGAAAAGTCTAGTTATTACTGGAGTCCGCCAGTCTGCATTGTTCCTAAAAACCTCAACCGGGATCTCATCTTCCCACGGCGCCTTCCTTAGGGGCAACCTAGCAATAAGATCATGAACGTCAGATTCCTCAACAAGGTTCCAAGGAGGAATATCAGACATACACTAGTCAGCCATTGGATTATAAATTTCATCACCAGCTCCTCCAAATATACCCTGAAAAAAGTCTTCCCATTTTTTTGCTGGGATATCCGAATCTACCACATTTTGGCCTTCTCCAAGCCCCTTTTTGATGAGATTCCAAAATGCTAGGCTGTCCTTCTGATCCATAGCTAGTCTTAATTTTCCCCATTGGCCTACTTGGAAACTCTTTTTCCTATCCTTTACCATTTTCCTGTAACCTCTTCTAGCATTTTTCAGTTTTGTATAGTTTTCCTTTGTTGGACTCTGCTTAAAATAATGGGCTGCTACATTTATTGCTCTCTTTTGTCTCTTACATTCTCTATCAAACCAAGAGGGCTGCTTTTCCCAGGAACCACCCAATTGAGGGGATTTCAGTAAAGTCCATACTTCTCTAATCAGCATATAAAGTTAAAACCACATCATCAGAAGTCATTGGGTCTATTATCCCTTCCTGCAACACCCTACTACTTGGAATCATACTCAGCTCTGTTGCAGCCTCTGCAGTTTTATGGTTCCAAATAATCCTTCCCTGATCTGACCAGTTCCCCTGATACTCAACCCTATTGCACTGTCTGCTGGGGCATGAAAAATGACCCACCTCAGCCTTCACTTCAAGCAATTGATGATCACTCACTCCGGTGGGAATAACTGCAAAATCTGAAAATCTTCCTAGATATATCAGTGGGACACATACATAATTGAGCACAATTGCTCCTTGTTCTCCAATAAAAGTAAAGGCCCCCTGTTTATCTGCCTTCCCTCTTCCAATTAAGGGGACCCATTGCATTGCTAGTAACCATTTGAAAAATAATATTCCATTGGAGTTACAAATACTATCTCTAGCAGCCCAAATTGTTCCCTGCATATCATATTCGTCCTCCAGACCCAATTGTTCATAAATCCTGGCATCTGAATCGCCAATTCTTGCATTAACATCCTCCATTAAAATGGGGATGTAATTTGTAAAAATCCTACTACATTCCTCAACAAAGTTACCTACTGAAGTCCAAGTGGCTGATCTTTCCAAGCTATTTTGGAGATAGGGAACATAGATGTTTATAATTATTAAGCCCTCATATGCGCCCCCTACAATCCTCACTGCCATAGAATTCAAGGGAGGGTTTAGAATGTCACCCCCTTTAGCTTCTGTCCAGCTTTCAATAATATAGCAAGCCCTCCTGCCGCCCTTCCGTATTTGGTTTCCCTGGTAGCCAGGCATGCCCAGATCTCGTATCCCTCCAATTTTAATCTGTCTACCCTTTCCACCCATGTTTCCTGCACACACAAAATATCATATGCCACAATGTCTTCCGCGCCACCATTTTCCATCCAAGACCTCCAACCATGGATATTCCAGGATGCCAACATGATGGCACGAGACTGTTCAAATTGTCATTGAGTCCCACTTGGGGTCTCTTCGACAGTTTGAGTTGTTACCAATGATGAAATTTTCCCCGGAGTTCCCAAAACTTCCTCCATCGGAGCCCTTACTTCCTTGCCCCGCAATCTCCCTTCTATTCCATTTGCCCCCTGCCAAGGTGTCATCCACCCTAAGTCTCCCACAGGGATTGCTTTAAGATGTAAGGAGATGCTTTAAGATTGCTTTAAGATGTAAGGAGATGTAAGACCTTTTTGCTCGGTCACATGTTTAGCAGGCAGGAATGGGGTTTGGTGGAATTGGGTAGAGAGGTTTGGGAAGGAGGATGGTGGGTGGCAGGTGAGGATAAAGGGTGGGGTGGTTGGGTGGTTGGGATGATGTTGGGGCTTTAAGGGTTTTAATGCATTTTATTGTATTTTATATTTTTGATGATGTAAGGTGTCCTGAGTCTTTGGAGAAGGGTGGGGTAAAATGTAATAAATAAATGGACAAACAAACAAATAAGTGTGAACTCTCGCAGAACTAATGTTCTTTGAAAGGAAAGGTCTTGTGGTTAATTCTCTCAACAGGGCTGCAGGAATTTTGAGTTCCCTTTTTCAGCTCTCCTTCAGATTTCTTGTGTGATCTTGAGAGAGAGACTTTATCTTCCTGTACCTGTTTCTTCCTGTAACATTAAGACAATAAGCCTGCCTTTCTTTGTCTGACTTGTCTATTTAGATTGCAAGAATTTTTGTGTTTGGCCAAGGAGTAAGAAGGACCCCAAAGCCGGTGTGGGGAATCAGGGAGTACATCATGTCCCAGAGGCTCTGCCACAACCCCCCACTAAGTCACTCCACTTCCTTCATGCACGTGTACACACACTGGCCACATAATGACCTTCTATAAGCTTCTTTGTAAGATGAAGTTCCAATATGTCCTTCATTACCTTGTAGAGTTGGACAGAGTGGCTTGATTGTCAGACAAGAGGTGTGAGGTGCATGGAAACACTGTTCGTGGATGTGACATTCAAATTTGTGACTTTTTGCTCCAGGAACTACAGGAGCATGTGCTCTTTAGGGAGGGGCAGAAGAAGGGAGGAGACTCTGGGTGATTTCAGATGAGATGGGGCGGCATTCACCCCGTCCTGGAATCACCCAAATGATTCCCCGCCGGGATCACTCCGACACATCCAACAGATGTACTGGCTGATCCTGGCGGGGAATCGGGGAGGGGGAGGAGCTGCACAGCGCAACGTGTGGCTGCACGGCCCCGCCCCCCATGCTCCCCTGCCGCCTGCCCTCTGGGGAGATGGGCGGGCGCGCGGCCAATGCGGCCGCAGCGCCCGCCCGATTTGACCATGACCCGGAATCCCGCCGGGGATTCCGGTCCATAGGTGCCGGCCAGACGTTACTTTTTGTTGGTTCCCGCCAGGGATCTCTTTGACCACGCTTGTGGCGCTTGTCCGGCGGGGAGCCCCGGAAGCGTGGTTGAAATTGACCCCATGTGGGAATTGACCATGGTGAACATCTGGCGGCCACCTAACAGACGTTCAAGGTGCTTTGGCCCCATGTGGGTATTGACCGTGGTTCACCATGATCTCGTCATGTCTGAAAATACCCTCTCATTCTTGGACACTGTGGGCATGTTCTCGTGAGCCATTTTTTCAGGTAGGTACCTCCTAGCTCACTGTAATCTTCCCTTTGTTCCCATTAACAGAGGTGGCTAAAGTGAGGATAAGGAGGGGGAGGATGCACTTTCTTCTCCAAACAAGTGGGAAAAGGTGGGATGGAAGCTCCCACCTTGGAAGGAAATACTGTTAGTAATGGAGAGGAGGAAGTCTCCAGTCAACTGTTACCCTGTCAAGCATTTCTCTAAACCCCCTGCACCTTCCTTTCCCATTTTAGTGTGAGAGGAACAATGGGTGTTTCTAGATGGACATCAGCTCCACTGCTTCCCATGCCAGCCCGCTTCCCCCCTGGGTGGGGTATCAGGGTAGCCTGTCTGGGTACAGAGTACCCACCAGCAGTGCTCCAGAACATCCCAGAGCACCACTGGCAGAGCAGGCCAGTCAAACCTGGGGCACCGGCCTGGAGCAGAGCTGCTGTCTGTCTGCTAGGCGGACCCATGCTGCAGTTCTGCACCCAGCCAACCATTGCCCCCGACAGCACCATAGAGTCGCGGGTGTCAGCCTAGCACGTCAGGCAATAATCCAAACTCTACGGTGCAGAGGGGAGGCACCGTGTGGGCGGACCACGTGCAGGAGAAACCACTGGGTCTGTCTAAAGCAGACCCAGGCACGGCTAGATGTGGGCGGACATGGGTGTGCACCCCTGGATAGGGATGGGCGAACAGAACCAAATTCGGAAACTCGGTTCGGTTCAGTTCGGAAAGTCGGTTCGGTTCGGAAGTTCGGTTCGGTCAACCAAACTATTCGAGTTCGGTCCAAACTCTGAACTTCCGAACAAAGTTTGGAAATTCAAACCCCATTGAACTAAATGGAATATTATCTTTTAGGGATGAGCGAACAGAGCTGAGTTTGGAAATTCGGTTCGGATGTTCGGTTCAATCAACCGAACTGGTCGAGTTCGGTCCGAACTCCGAACTTCTGAACCGCATTCACCCATCCTTACCCCTGGAGCAGCTCTGGGGGCAGGCAGCCTCTGCATCCATTTGTTTACACTCAGTGTCTCTGCCTTCCTGACTGCTTCTTATTCTAGTTCAGCCTGCTGGCACTACCCTGTAAACTTTTGAGCAGGGTGATCAGGGGAGGGAAACAGCTATTTAACTTCTGGTTCCTCCTTGTCATGGGAACAAATGTGGCAGTGGAAGGAGAAGAATGAGGACAATTACTCCAGAGTCACCCCTTCAGAGAGCAAGATCTTTGTTACATCATTTCTCTATGGTGGCTTTTATTTTACTTGCTCTGATTCACGTAGCTAGGTAGACCTATGTAAAGAGACCCATGTTGAGGGGAAGGCATGTCTTTCAGATGTGTCTCTAATTCCATCTTCCTTAGCTCCATAGCATAATTAGGCAGCACAGCAGTGACAGCACTCCCAAAACTCTGGAGGGCTGTCCACCCTCCTCCACAAAAAATGTGTTGGGGAAGAGGGTGATTTATGCCCGTCAGCTGCCTCTCTGGTTATATTCATGAACCCCCGCACCTCTCTTTCAGGATAGGAACTGCCTCTTACTAAAAGGTATTAGAGCATTTAGCCCAATGAGAATCCCCATGGCTAACGTTTGGGGCTTGTAAGTGCCACTGCATCATTACTCTGTTGAACTTCCAGCGAAGGAAATGTAACTACCAACCAGCAGAAAATGGATGAACATGCTCTGAAGTGTTGGGATATTTTGTATTGTTCTGCTGAGGTATTGTAGCAAGGACAGCCAGATTAGGGGGCGTGAGCCAGGAGGGGTTCCTGAAGATCAGATTGCTTGCCTGCCATGCCTGGTGCACTGCTGGGGCTACTCATTGCCAATGCCTGGGAGAGACAACATTGCTGAGGCTGAGCTGTTCCCAGCAGTGTTTGCACAGGCCCCAGAAGGGAAGGGACGCAGCAAACAGAGTGTCTGGGAGCACTTCCACAGACAGGGCAGGGCAGGGCAGACTGGGTACAGGATGAGAGCACTGGAGCTGGAGAACCTGGACTCCTGGAGACTTCTCAAAGTCTCAGGCCCCATCCTGTTGAGGTAGTGATCCAGCCCTGCCAAGTACAACCCAGCATGGCCTGAAGAAGCAAGCATTTCCTCTGCAGCCATTGCAGGCAGCAACTGCATTTTGCTGCAGCCACTCACCCATGGGAACTCCCAGCAGCACCAGCACTGGACAGGAGTGGATCAGGGAGGGAGAGTATGTGCGTGCGTGTGCATGAGCGTGTGTGTGAGAACGACGGAGAGTATGTGTGCGAGAGATTAATGTAGTTCATGTTTCTTGTGGCTCCCAGCCATACAAAGATTATGGCACAGGCTCATAGGGTTGGGAACTTTGTCCATCCCTGTATTATGAGGAGGGGAACAGAAATATTTCTGTTCAGTGGAACTATAGACAAATACATGGCATCTAGTAGATGACGAGAACCAATCAAAATCATAGTGAATTATGACGATGACCCATTTCTCCATCAAGCAGGGTTAAGCACTGTATCCTAGTAACATGTTGCCAATAATGACATGGCTATAAAGTGACGACCTGTTGCTACCAGCTCTTCGGCTGTCACTTTTCTATTCCACTTACAAACAGTAAAAACTTACTCTCCCTTCCATCTCACATCCATGGAAAGCATCTGTGTTCTTTCCTGTTGGGGAAGAAAGTCTCATGATTATGCTGTTTTTCTCATTATTTTCCAGAATCATGACGGCTAATGTGCCAGGACTGTACAATGCTGATACAGAGCTTGCGATATGCTATGGGAGGTACCATTCCATGATCAAACCTAATGGAGCAGTCTGATGATATCTCATCCTGTGGCAGAGATCAGCCTCTCTGTCTTTGAGCATGCCCAAGGTCAATGGTATTTTCAGACACCTTGAAAATTAGTCTTGAAAAGCTGTGGAAACTGCAAAGCACCAGGTGGTAATCTGGTGAGGGGTTGGACTGGTTGCTTTGTGAAGCCTGAACTGTTGTGTCTCATGGTAATCCAGTAATAACCACTTGACCAAAAGGGGGAACGATGTGGAACTCTGAAAATGCTTCTGACTAGCACATACTGTATGTCTAGAATGGTTCAGAATGTTCATGGGACATTACACAAAAATTCCCAAGGGAGACTACAGATCAACTCCCTTACCCCCGTTCCGTTTCAAATGACACAAATTCAACCAAGTGCTATTTCTGTAATATACTCAGGGACAAAGTATAAACATTTCCAGCAAAACCACTTAATACAAGCTTGTTTGCCAAGTGACATTGCCGCTCTCCATGCTTATGAGGAAACATTATTGAAATGGAAAAATAAATGACTAGGTTCCTCTGTGGGAGTTTGTTGTTGATTGGGGGGGTCTGAGTGGGAGAGGGTTTTTTTTATGGAAGCCTCTGCTTATCTAGCATCAGTGGCCAGAACCAAGTACTTATTGGTTGCAAAACTATCTAGGGCATGTTTGGAACACTCAGAGTCGAGCTGGTCATCTTAATGTATGATAGTATCTTTAGTCAGTTTAGACATTCTGCTGAGATTTCAATCCAAATGTAAATAAAACCTTCTAGAAAATGAGCCACTGATTTGAACATCTGGAGGACGAGAAGCAGGAAGAGTAAATAAAAGCCTTGGCTATATTTTGTGCCAACTGAGAGAGAGACACAGATGACTTGAGCTGAGTGAGCTATTTGCAGCAGACAATTCATTTGATAAGTTTAACCCTACATTTTTCTCAGGAATAAGCCAAGTGCAGATTTCATTTCTTAATTATGTATCTGTTATTTGACATTAATTAATTGTTTGTCTATATAAACCTAAAGGTTTTCATGTGCTGTTCACCCATTGCTTTAGCATTTGTTGTTTATATTTTGCATTTTTGCTGACCTGGTGTAATCTGTCAAACCTGCAGAGAGCTTTCAACGTAGCCATGTTTAGACTTTGTGTGACTGCTTTTTCACAGGGGTATTTTTGATGCTCCCATTTTTGTGAACATTATCCAGATCACAAATTTGCTCACACAAAATTTTGTGGAGAGTGGGGTCATCAATACTGTGGAAACCAATTTGGTGGCATTTATTTGAATGAATGTACAGAATTTGACAGTATTTATGTATTTTGAAGTCGTAACCCAGCTCAGCACTTCTGAACTTGACAGCTGTATGAAAGTAGGAGGGTTGTTATGTAAATGGGTGGAACCTATCAATGACTTGCACAGTTTGTACGACTCTAGCTATAAATTAACTGTCTGGGTAGGCTAGTCACTTCAGGGCAAATTATCAGCCAGACCGTCGACGAGCCTCCCTTTTTGTACCCACAGTATAATAGGTACAAATAATTGCAGGTGAAATTAATGTCACTTGGTTGTTCAGTCCAAACTAGCTGCTAGGGCATCTCAGTGCTCTAGAATGCATACACAATTAATTGTGGGTGGGAAAATCTAGGTAATGTTTGCTTGATCTCCCCAAGTAAATCCAAGGGCAAAACAGCAACTGGAAGTATTTGCAATCACAAACTTTGGTTAAAAAAAAGGAAGGTTAGGTGTTTCTGTTTTGTCCATTTGTTTGTTTTTTAAAAGTAATTATCCTGATTGTTACAAGCCTTAATCAGTTGTTGGCGCACAAAGGAAGCATATCAAATAAAATCTAAAAACTTCACTGTATGGATTGACTACCATCCAAATGGGCTAGATCCTTGGCAATCTCCACAAAGTGCATATTGACTATGTTAGGGAAGTAACCCCAATATTTAAAAAGAGTTCCGGAGGTGATCCTGGAAACTACAGACCGGTAAGTTTGACGTCTGTGCCGGAAAAAATGGTGGAAACTATCATTAAGGACAGAACCACTGGACATATTGATAAACATGGTTTAATGGCAAAGAGTCAGCATGGATTTAGCAAAGGGAAGTCACACCTCACTAATCTCTTGGAATTCTTTGAGGGCGTAAACAAGCATGTGGACAGGGGAGACCCAGCAGATATAGTGTACCTGGATTTCCAGAAAGCTTTTGATAAGGTCCCACATAAAC
>QEPC01005805.1:9937505-9949978 GCA_003113815.1 Sphenodon punctatus | reverse complement strand
AACACGAGCAGACTGTGAAGAACTGCAACAGGATCTTACAAGACTGAGTGCCTGGGCATCTAAATGGCAGATGAGATTTAATGTGGACAAGTGCAAAGTGATGCACGTAGGGAAAAATAATCCAAATTATGAGTACACAATGCTGGGTACTAAGCTAGGAGTTACCACTCAGGAAAAGGATTGGGAGTGATTGTAGACAATACACTGAAGTCCTCAGCCCAGTGCGCCGCAGCGGTCAAAAAATCAAATAGAATGTTAGGAATTATTCACAAGGGAATAGAGAATAAAACTGAGGATGTCATAATGCCTCTATGCAAATCATTGGTGCAACCGCACCTTGAATATTGTGTGCAGTTCTGGTCGCCCCATCTCAAAAAACACATAGCGGAAATAGAAAAGGTACAGAGAAGGGTAACAAAAATGATCCAGGGTATGGAACAGCACCCGTATGAGGAGAGGCTTGATAGGTTGGGGCTCTTCCGCTTGGAAAAGAGATGGCTGAGAGGAGATATGATAGAGGTCTATGAAATCATGAGTGGTGTGGATCTTGTAAACAGGGAATGGTTATTTACCCTTTCAACTAGTACTAAAACTAGGGGACACTCCATGAAACTCACAGGTGGCAGAGAAAAACAAACAAAGTATTTTTTTCACTCAGCGTACAATTAGGTTGTGGGATTTACTGTCAGAGGTGGTGGTCAAGGCCAGCAGTATAGCTGAGTTTAAAAGAGGTTTGGACAAGTTTCTGGAAGATAGTTCCATTAGCAGCTATTATCCAGATAGGGTTGGGGAACAAAACCCTTTACTGTCAGGAGCCTGGGGATGACCCACAGGGAATGGATAGCATGGTGACCTGTTGGGTGCCTCCCAGGCTCCCCTGATTGGCCACTGTCCAAGACAGTGTCACCAGGAGGGGGTAGTCTGGGCGGGAAGTGGGCTTCACCCAGCCAGTTGCCTTGCACTCCAGACACACACACACATGCACCTGACAGAACGCACTCAGAAAAAAAATGCCCGTCAGGATATAGATTGGATCACGTGGCCTCAATGAGCACAGATCAGTATCATCATAGGGCGCCAGGTGTTCGAAGGGGCCCGCAGACAGCCACCATGCACGCTTCTTGTATAACCCACTCCGCTAAAGGGGGGAAGGGTAGGTCACATGCTCCCTTTGAAGGGGAACAGGGGGCAAGGGCACAGGTACAGGAGGAAGGAAAGGTCTCTGCCACACACGAGGGGGAAGGGAACACAACTCGCTCTGGGAAGGGGAAAGGGACAGGGGCACCGCACGCACACATCGTCACATGCTCTGACACACTTTTGCACTCACAACAGGGGATGGAAGGGGAAGGGTTACGCATTTCTGCAATCTTCAAGCAAGTCCATCCACCCTGTATGCACAAGCACAAGGAGCACCCACGCTAGAAACACAAGACACACTATACGTTTGGAAACACAAGCATCAATCTCAATCACTCAGCTTTCGCTCGGCCAGTTTCTCCAACGCAATCACCAGCGCCGACTGAACCGCGGCACTGGTATTTGAAGTTGAGGCTCCGCCCCCCCATGCGCACCTGGAGGCGTGCTGAGAGGTGCACGGGGGGTATATCCTTCCCTGCAGCATTGGAAGGCCCCGCCCCCGTGTCCAGCGTGTCCAGCAGAGCCGCTGGCATCTGCTTTGCTCTGGGTGGAGTTAAGTATTTGAACCCGAGGCTCCGCCCCTGCACACGCCCGGAGGCATGCTGAGCAGCGCACGGGGGGTGTATCCCTCTCTGCAGCATTGGAAGGCCCCGCCCCCGTGTCCAGCGTGTCCAGCAGAGCCGCTGGCATCTGCTTTGCTCTGGGTGGAGTTAGTGGAGCTGGGGCCAGGTTCCCAGTGGGCTGCACAGCCGGCGAGCGCAGCCTGGTGGTGGGGACAGGGGCATCGGACCGTGCCGGGAGCAGGCCCGCCGGGGCACCATAACAGACAGGATGCTGGGCTCGATGGATCGTTGGTCTGACCCACTATGGCACTTGTATGTTTTTATGTTCTTATGTAATAACTTGAAACTCAGCTTTGTATTCCTTTAGTCTTGAAGCAGCCTCTGGGCAGGGCTGGTCCCACTTTGCAGGGTCAGAGATTCAGAGCTATAACTTAATGACTGATTAAACAAAACAACACTGGTAAGACAACTGAGGAACCCCTCAGGGATGGAGGTGACCTAACAATGTCCTCTTTGATATGAGCTTGCTCCTAACCCCAGCTAAGGTTGAAGCATAGAGAAAGAGTGNGGAGGGGGGGGTCAAATGCAGCCCCTGGCTAGTTTTTATGTGACCCCTGGATCCAGCTGCTACCCCCCAAGCAATGAAAGATGGAGCTCAGGGGTGGGGAACCTCAGGCCTGGGGGGGGGGGGGTGTCAAATATGACCCTTGGCAAGTTTTTATGTGGCCCCTTTCCTGGATCCAGTCTCTACCACCCAAAACTGAGCTCAGGATAATGAGGCAGAGAGCAGGGCCTGCACACAAAGGTAGGGGACAGATTCACAGCACAGATCCATGATCTGGGCTCTCCTCTTCTTGAATAGACATGTTAAGTGCCCCCGCCTCCAACCTCTATGTGGCCCTTGGAGCTCATACTCATTTTCAGTGTGACCCCTGGGACAGAAAAGGTTCCCCACCCCTGCCCTAGGCCATTGTCTTCAGGGCCAGTTCATGAGTAGCACAAGGAAAGGCAACTACAGTGCACTAGAAAATCTGGCCTAAATTCATTTGTAAACAAGGATTTTATCATCATTCTTTCTGTTTTATCATAATACTCAAAGTGCCCAATCAGGACTGTGTTGTAAAAGCAGGAAGGTACACTTAATGCCTTCCACAGAGATAATCTTCTAACCTATTTAATGGGAAGATGCAACAAATAACCATGACAAAGCACAAAAAGGAAATGAGGGATATGAACAGGCGGAGTTTGGGTGGGGGCTAAGCCCTAAACCCTAGCCCTAGCTCTCTCCCCTGACCCTAACCAAGTCATCATCTTTCAGCACTGCACCCACCATTTCCCTCTTCTCTGTAACTGCAGCTTGGAGGGTTGAAGCATTAATACTATCTGCCCAGCAGGGAGCGCACTTATTTTCTGCTGCTTCTGGCCTCTGACTTGAGGAAGAGGATTCGGGGCAGCAGTCATCAGTGGCACTGGGTTACTTAGCTTAGTGTGAGAGGTCAGTCATGGAAAATTCATTGAGGGTTTCTCAGTGTCCTTGAGGGGAAGCAGCGAAAAGGCTCAGCAGGAGGTGCTTTCCCTGAATATTTCCTGCTATGCAAAGCAAGGAATGTGGGATTGGAGCAGAGCAGAGCCAGCCTTTTCTCAGTGTGCTGGGATAAAGGGCGGAGCCAGGGGCTGTAGTCCAGGAGCTGGATTGAAGAGCTGCTGCAGGAGTCCACCCAGGACCTCTTTGTGAGAGAGCCTATGGTGCAGTTGGTGGACATGGGACTGCAGGGGTCACGAGGAGGGAGCAGAAGCAGAACGATGTCCTCGGCCATCTTTTATTAACTTTGTCTGAAATCCAGGCTTACGGAATGTTCTAAGTTTTGGTCTGCTGAGCTTGTTGTATGCATCATAAAACCATATTTCTTGTCAGTAGACTATATCAATAAATCACAGAATAATTAAACATTAAATTTCATCTGCCATTAGATGCCCATTAACCCAGTCTTGCAAGATCCTCCTGCAATTCTTCACAGTCTGCTCATATTTTAACTACCTTATATACCTTGGTGTCGTCTGCAAATTTGATCACCTTATTTCCCTCTCCAGATCATGAATGAATACATTAAACAGTACAGATCCCTGGGGTGCGCCACTATTTACGTCTCTCTATTGTGAAAACTGACTACTTAGTCCTACTCTTTGCTTCCTATCCTTTAGCCAGTTTCCAGTCCACAATAGAACACTGCCTCCTATCTCATGACTTTTAAATTTCCTCAAGAGTCCCTCATGAGCGACCTTATCAAATGCTTTCTGAAAATCCAGATACACTATATCAGCTGGCTCCCCCTTATCAATATGCTTGTTCATGCCCTCAAAAAAATCCAATAGATTAGTGAGGCATGACTTCCCTTTGCTAAATCCATGTTGATTCTTCCCCATTAAGCCATGTTTATCATTATGCCCCATGATTCTGGTTTTAATAATAGTTTCCACAATTTTGCCTGGCACAAAGATCAGGCTCACTGGTCTGTAGTTTCTCGGATCGCCTCTGGAGCCCTTCTAAAATATCGGTGTTACATTCCCCAGTCCTCAGTGACTCCAAGGTCCTTTTTCTCCAAAGGAGAATCTCAAACCACCTCTCAAACCACCTACACGGCATCACCTTTATCAATACTATTGCAAAACAAGGTTATTAACATTTAGGGACTTTCAGAAATCCAGGCTTATGAAATTTTCTAAGATTTGGTCTGCTGAGCTTGTTATATGCATCATAAAATCATATTTCAGAAATAAATCACAGGATAATTAATAATCCAATGTTGTACATAAGAACATAAGAAGTCTCATATTAGGTCAGCCCAATGGTCCATCTAGCCCAGCATCCTGTCTCCAACAGTGGACAATCACGGTGGCTTGGGAGAAGCACCCAACAGGTCACAATGGGGGATCCATTCCCCGTTGTTTTCCCCCAGCTCCCGTCATGTTCCCTGATCCTGTCTGGCTAATAGCTGCTAATGGACCTATCTTCCAGAAACTTGTCCAAACCTCTTTTAAACTCAGCTATAGTACTGGCCCTTACCACAGCCTCTGGCAGTAGATTCCACAACCCAATTATACGCTGAGTGAAAAAATATTTTCTTTTATTTGTTTTAAACTTGCCACCCATGAGTTTCATGGAGTGTCCCCTAGTTCTAGTACTAGCTGAGAGGGTAAATAACTGCTCCTTGTTTATTAGTTCCACACCACTCATGATTTTATAGACCTCTATCCTATCTCCTCTCAGTCGTCTCTTCTCCAAACTGAAGAGCCCCAACCTACCAAGCCTCTCCTCATACGGGAGCCCTTCCATGCCCTTGATCATTTTTGTTGCCCTTCTCTGTACCTTTTCTAGTTCAGCTATGTCTTTTTTGAGATGGGGCGACCAGAACTGCACACAATATTCGAGGTGCGGTCGCACCATTGATTTGTATAGAGGCATTATGACATCCTCAGTTTTATTCTCTATCCCCTTCCGAATAATTCCTAACATTCTGTTTGCTTTTTTGACTGCTGCTGCGCACTGCGCTGTGGATTTCATTGTATTGTCCACAACCACCCCCAGATCCTTTTCCTGAGTGGTAACTCCTAGCTTAGTACCCAGCATTGTGTACGCATAGTTTGGATTATTTTTCCCTACGTGCATCACTTTGCACTTGTCCACATTAAATCTCATTTGCCATTTAGATGCCCAGGCACCCAGTGTCGTAAGATCCCGTTGCAGTTCCTCACAGTCTGCTCGTGTTTTAACTACCTTGAATAACTTGGTGTCGTCTGCAAATTTGATCACCTCACTCTTAACACCCTTTTCCAAATCATTAATGAATACATTAAACAGCACCGGTCCCAATACAGATCCCTGAGGCACACCACTTTTTACATCTCTCCATTGTGAAAACTGACCATTTAGTCCTACCCTTTGCTTTCTATCTTTTAACCAGTTTCTGATCCATAGTAAGACACTACCTCCTATCCCATGACTTTTTAATTTTCTCAAGAGTCTCTCATGAGGGACCTTATCAAATGCTTTCTGGAAATCCAGGTACACTATATCTACTGGGTCTCCCTTGTCCACATGCTTATTTACACCCTCAAAGAATTCCAACAGGTTAGTGAGGCATGACTTACCTTTACTAAATCCGTGTTGACTCTTCCCCATTAAGCCATGTTTGTCAACATGCCCTGTAATTCTGTCCTTAATGATGGTTTCCACCATTTTGCCCGGCACAGACGTCAAGCTTACTGGTCTGTAGTTTCCAGGATCGCCTCTGGATCCCTTTTTAAATATCGGGGTTACATTTGCCACCCTCCAGTCCTCGGGTACAGTGGCAGATTTTAGTGACAGGTTACAAATTACTAACAGTAGGTCTGCGATTTCATATTTGAGTTCCTTCAGAACTCTGGGGTGAATGCCATCTGGCCCTGGTGACTTGTTAGTATTCAGTTTGTCAATTTGCCCTAGAACATCCTCCAACATCACATTGATTTGTAACAGCTCTTCCAATTCCTCGCCCACAAAGCAAGGATCCGGCGTGGGTACCTCTCTAAAATCCTCGGCAGTGAAGACCGACGCAAAGAACTAATTCAGCTTCTCTGCAATGTCCTTATCTTCCGTGAGCGCCCACTTTTACTCCCTTGTCATCTAATGGCCCAACTGACTCCCTAGCAGGCGTCTTGCTTCTGATGTATTTGAAAAAGTTTTTGTTGCTTGTTTTTACCTCTTTAGCAAGCCTCCCTTCAAAAGCTCTCTTGGCCTGCCTTATTAGCACTTTACATTTATGTTGCCTTGGTTTCTCAGAGCTCCTAAATCATCTGGTTTTCAGAGAACACTTATGGCTCCCTGATATTTTTAGCCCCCACAAATGTAAAAAAAACAACCTATGCCCATGTGGATATGTGTGGACAGTATGTTTCTTACAAATTAGTTATGCATGACCTGTTGGGGCTTTTCAGCATGAATTCTTGCTCATGTCCAAGAGCTCAAGAGAAGTGATTTTGGCAGCAGACATTTTATTATGTGACCAATGAAGATTTATCACTATGTTTCTTTGTTGTCTCTGAATCCATGAGGTAATGTAGCTTCCGCACACTCTCCTAGTAACTGCCCTGAGTAATTTGGCTGCATTAGTGAGCATGACGGAGGGGGAGGGCAACCCTATCACCCAGTTACATATGTTAACAGTGTGCACAGCTTTTTTTGGTTCATATAATGTCCATGTTTCCAGATTATCCATTATAAATTCCTTATCAGGTAAAAAAAAAAAAAATCCCCTCTGTACTGCCTTAGCCATCCACAAGACCCTACAATTTCATGGCTTTCTTCAGGGCTTAAAACTATTATTTAAAATGAAAGTCTTCTGTTTTGGCATTACACTGAGTGCTGGAATGTCAAGCAAATCACCAAGTATCTCTGTGATACAGGGATTGTGATACAGTTGTGAGATTTAGCGACACTCCTGCCTTGCCTTTGATTCAGAGACTAATTTGATACTACTTGATTTCTGGTTGTTGGGTGGGGGGAAATGGGAAGCTGAGTTCGGAAAAGATTCCTTTCTAATTGAATTTTAAAGCATGAAAGGGGAGAAAACAAAAATGCATGGCAGGGGTTTGTCCCAGTCTGTCTCCTTATCTCTCTTCTTCTGCTGGCTTCCTGCAATCTTTCAGGAGAGTGTCTAAACTTTGCAAGCAAAAAGGAATTAAAACAAAACCCTGGGCGTCATCACATTTTCCAAGTTGGCTATAAATCACAGTTTGTTATGGCTATTTTCTTGTAAGGTAAAACATGCGCAAGAAGATAAGCTGGAGGAAGGAGAAAAGAAGCACAAGTAGGAAGTGTCTTTAAAGAGAGATTTATACAATACAGTTTTTCATGCATTACAAAGCTCAGTGACTATTAAGGACTTTTGCATGAGTTTGAATACCTTTGACAGTAAGGGTGTCATACAGTTTAATTGAAATCATCCTGCAAATGAATTAGAAAAAAAGGTGTTTCATTTTTGTCATTCTGGCTTGACATCATAGGCAGTGGCATTTGCTTTAGGAGGTAGTATTTCCAATAACAACAATACAGTGAGTCCATTGAGGTGAGAGGCAGAAATTCCATTTAATTCTGTAGGGTCTAAGGTTTGCCCAGTGCATCATAAGGGTTAATTTTCAGCTGATGTAAATTGTTCTAGTTCCATTGACATCTGTGGAGCAATGGTGGTTTATGCTAGCTGAGGATATGGCCCCTAAATATTAAGGCTGTAATCCTAAACACACTTATTCATGGGTTAAGTGTGTTTAAAATCATAGACTGGAAGTGGAAAAGACCCTTCAACCCTCTAATGTATATCTCTGCAACTGACAATTTGTTTCCTATATACATTTTCTTGTCTAGTCAAAAACCGTATGTTCTAAACAATGGGGCCTCCATCACCTTTCTGGAGAGAGAGTGTAGTTGCCATGTTGGTTCCAAATGTAAGATATAGAGATAAACTAGTTCAAATTATATTTTTTATTTGACCAGCTTCTGTTTGTGAAAATGTGCAAGCTTTTGGACCAGCAAGGCCCTTCCTTTCCTCAGGCATGTAGCATAGCCAGTCAGAAATATATAAACTGAGTACAGCAGGACAGCTCTTAATATCACCTATTGTTTCTTAGGATATTAACAAACAAACCAATAAGACAATAGCCTGCTGGCGTCCGTGTTTGGTCCATACAGCCCCGATTCACACTTTTAGCACAATGAACCTCACAGACAGATAGGCATTCTTTCCTGTCACGCTTCACCCCCCACAACCACCAAGAAGAGGTCACTACTTGGATGCTCTAAGCTTTCATCTGCTCTATGTGTGCAAGGCTGTGCACAACCTAACTGATGGGAGACAGGTGCATGGGCGCACATTCGCCTGGCTTAGCCAGCATTCACCTTCACGGTGAAGTCAGCATGCTCCCAGACCCTGTCGTAAGTGGGGGCTGCGGAGTGGATCTGTGAGGGCTGCAGATGAACATCTGGTGACTACCTAATACATGGGCAGGTGGATACGCACCTGGTGGATGCTATTGTAGGCTATTGTCTCATTTGTTAACACTAGGAATGTACGAAGAGAACACAGTTCGGATGTTCGGCCGTTTGGTCGTTCAGTTTGGGAACCGAATTTGGGTTCGGTTGTTCAGTTCAGCGGAGTTCAGTTTGGCCGAACATTTGGAAAATCGGTATCGATAGACATCGGTGCTGATATCGATACCAATTTTAAAGATTTTATTTTCAGTATCTGTATCATTTGGCCCTGAGACACTAATACATTTGTTATTTTTATGTCTTGTTAGTTGTTATATTGTTAATGTTTGTTTTTTAAAAAGTTATTATAAAAGTTATATCTGTTACCAGCTGAGTTTGACCTGTCCAATCTTTTACCCCTCTGTGCTGCCTTATGGGCAGCAGACCGGCCTCTCCTACTTCCCTTCTCGATATAAATCTACACTAAATCTAACTGCTATTAACTATTCTAAAACCTATGGAACTAAATGGAATATCTAATAGCTATAAAGGCCTAGTCCTACAAACACACCATAAAACTGAATCACTATACACTATCTCTATCTATCTCTATAACTAAACTAACTCCTACATCTATCTATCAATCGATCGATCTATCGATCTATCTTACACAGGGGTGGGGGGACACAGACAGCTCACACCAAACAACACAGGGAGGGGTACAAACCTTAAATGAAACCTAAATCAATCTAATCCTACTCTAAATAAATCCAAAAACATGGGAAAGGATTCCGGGATAGAATATATAAAGGGAGGAGGGGAAGATTCAATGGAGGGTAGGGAGAAAGAACACAGGGAGGGGTAAAAAATAAAAATAACACAAAAATCTATCTAATTTGATCTAAATAAATGATACTATGGAGGTAAATGTGTGGGATGGGTGAAATAGTAGGAGGATGGCAATGGATTATCCTTTGTCTCCCCCCTCCATGTCTATTAGATTGTAAGCCATAGGCAGGGACCACGTCTATCTTACAGTTCTGTAAAGTGCCAGGTACACTGCTGGTGCTATACAAATACTACTACTACTAATAATAATAATTAATAAGGAACACAAACTGCTAGGAGAGGGAGACTTCTGAAAACGCCTACTGTCAGGAACAGTGGCTAGCTCAGAAGGTGTTGGAAGGGGGGAGGGCAATGACTTTTGTTACTTGCTGTGCCCGCCTTACCACAAGCCCCATTGGCTCTGTGCAGCCTAGCTCCCCCACCCCCCGTTCCCCATGTCCAATCACAGACTGCAAAGCCAGTGGTCTGAGGAGAAAAGGGATGGTGAATGGGCAGGTTGGGTGCTACTTCAAGCCTCTCCACCCCTGGTGCCAGGAAGTCTGATGCTCAGCCTTCCAGTCACATTTTTGCCACCCAAAATAATCCGAACTCAGCCGAACTGTTTGGTCAATTTCAAGTTCGGATCAAGTTCAGGTTCAGTCGGTTCGAGTTCTTTTCGGAAGTTCAGTTCGGTCGTCCGAACAGACCGAGTTCAGTCCAAACTTCGAACATCCGAATCGCGTTCGCACATCCCTAGTTAACACTCTAATACCACATACCTGATGGCGGTGCGAGGGGGTAAACATCCACGAGTCAAAGATGTGTTGGAGGGAGGAGGTGGATGATGGAAGTTCCACCGGTGTGAGCGGGGTTCTGCCGCAATTTTACTCACGGATGACAGTGCTGGATTTTGAGCTCTGTAATCTGCAAGTAAAATTGCAGCAGAATCTCATTCACACCGGCAGAACTTCTGTCATCCCCCTCCGCCACGTCTTTGGCTCACGGAAGTTTCCCTGTGCCTCTGTCAGGTGTGAATGAGGTATTAGTCTCTGACATCCATACTTTTTACAGCTTTGTTATGAATGCCCAGCATCTCTTTCCCCCCCCCTCCCCATCATCAACCCCCTCTCTTGTTACCTTGTCTTATTGGCTCCCACCCAGGTCCCACCCAGGTCACTACTGCCCTGCATTTTCTCAGTTTATATAGTTCTGACTTGCTGCACTATATATCTGAGGAAGGGACCTGTGTAACTCAAAAGCTTGCATATTCTCACCAACAGAAATTGGTCCAAAAAAAGAAATCATTTGAACTATTTTGTCTCCCTCCCCTTTCTTAGGAGCTCACAGAGAGGTGTTCTCAGTGGCTGCTTCATGGCTTTAGAACTCCCTGCCCTTGGTGGTTTGTCTAAGCCCTACCTTGTGCATATCCCAAAGACAGTGTACAATGTATTTATCTGGCCAGGCAGGGGTAGATTTTGGTTGTCGGTGGAGTTGGGTGTGCGTGTGTGTGTCTTTTATTGTTTTTTGAGTCTTGCTTTTATGCAATGTGTTTATGTAAACCACTCTGAGCCTTCAGGGATAGGGTGGGGTAGAAATCCAAGTAAATAAATAAATTAGGAGGTCATTTGACTGTGTTCAAACTCACTTGCAGGAGGCTTTCCTGGTATTCATTCTAAATTTTCCCTCTCTTGTTTCTCCCTCATTATGCATTTTGCCATTTTCTACCCTAAAGAATTCTTCCCCCATATCTAAACCCTTCTGTATATCTGAAGAGTGTTGTTATAGCACTCCTTCCCTTATACCTGAGCTGTACATTAGACCTTCATTCAGTCTAGCCCAGTATTTTGCTCTTTGAACATTTTAATCTTTTAATTTTGGAGTTGAACAGTTGGGTAGAAGGTTAAACTGCATAACAACACTAGAAAAGGTGCATCGTTATGTGCACATCTTGGATGCGTAATATGGAATGAAGCGGTGCCTGTAATTCTTAAGTAGCATGCGGTGTGTGTCATTGTTTTTATGAAACACGAGGCGTGTGGCTGTCTGAGCCCCCTGACCTGTAATTTTGGCTCTCTCCATGATTCTAACACCTTGTGAGCCAGTCAGACTCCTCCTTGGCCGGCATTTTTTGCAAACTGTCATATAAATGACACCCAGTCAGTATGAATTACACCGTGTCCTAAGTCAGTTTATATTGTTACACTGTTGTCTTCTGCTCCTGTCATGATGCTGGAAGATGGATGGGCTTGAATGACTGCTGATGGGGTGTCTGCTGTTGGATTGTGCTTATTGATGAGGCATAGGGATGTGCGAATGAGGTTCAGATGTTTGGAGTTTGGACCAAACTCGGTCCGTTCGGGAGACCGAACTGAACGTTCGAACTGAACTCGAAAACGACCGAACAGTTTGGTCACGTTCGGGTGAGTTCAGATGAGTTCGGGTGGGAAAAACGTGAATGAAAGGTCCATTCAGATGGGGAAAATGTGACTGGAAGGCCTAGGGAATAAGGGAGACAGCTGAGGAGCAGACTTCCTGGCAGGGGTGGAGAGTAGGGCCGGGACCCAGGGCAATTACCGAGTACCAGATTTACCGGATTCCGGTTTCCAAAAAACTGGATTCCTGGATTAAATCCGGCATACCGGTACCAGATTTATTCCATTGATTTCAATGGGGCACTGTCCCCATTGAAATCAATGGAATAAAAAAATTCCTCCCCCCTCCCCCTCCCAGGCTGCGCGGGTGGAAGGGGGGACACCCCCCACCCACCCTGCCCGGCCTGGATTTAAACAAAAAAATTCCCCTGAGTGTCCCACTGCAGCTCTGGGCCGCCGCCGGCAACCCAGAGCCAGCACCAGCACCAGCACCAGCACCAGCGGCTGTCCCAGCAGCAGCCGGTAAGTATACTGTATGATCCCTGGGGGGGGTTTAACACCCCCCCC
>QEPC01005805.1:9895966-9936392 GCA_003113815.1 Sphenodon punctatus | reverse complement strand
ATAGATAGATAGATAGATAGATAGATAGATAGATAGATGTAGGAGTTAGCGTAGTTATAGAGATAGATAGAGATAGTGTGTAGTGATTCAGTCTTATAGTGTGTTTGTAGGACTAGGCCTTTGTAGTTATTAGATATTCCATTTAGTTCCATAGGTTTTAGAATAGTTAATAACAGTTAGATTTAGTGTAGATAGATAGATATAATATTAGATTAAAAATGTGAATAAAAAAATATTTTTAAAAATACCGATATCGATACCGATTTCCAAATGTTCAGCCCAACCAAACTCCGCCGAACCGAATGCCCGAACCTGAACTCGGTTTTCGGACTGAACGGCCGAACAGCCGAACATCCTAACCGCGTTCTGTTCGCACATCCCTCACTACTGTTGCTATCTATCTAAAGTACATCTATAGTCACATTACTAGGATGACTGCCCCAGTCCCTGTTCTTTTCTCTACATGTAGGGGTCCTGCTGTGACTGCCATTACACCAGGGCAGGGTGTGGGGCCCTCACTCCTTCTCATCGGGGACCCAAACACAACCACCTCTAGGGCCCTGTGGAGTGGGAGGGGAGATGGAGAAGGGGCTACCAGGGTCCCCGCATTTTATCTTTGTCCTGGGCCCCACAAGTTGTATGGCCAGTCCCGCATATAGGAGAAGTCTTTTAACCTATTCATCCTCACAACACTCCTTTCAGGATGAGAAGTGCTGCTATCACCATTTTACAAATAGGGAACCAAGACAGAGAAACTTAGCTCACAACCTTCAGACTAGTTACTTTGGAGTTGTTCCATTTTGAAATCAGTGGAATACTTCTGGAATAAGTGGATTTAGGTTAGTGGTCTAAGTGACTTAGGACACACAGAAGCTGAGGGACTTAGGTCCCTCAGGTACAAAGCTAGAATCCTAATCATTGGACTATCCTTATTCCTTAGAGGTATAAAACTATTTCTAATCTCTAAGGAATACTTTCCTTTATCAGACAATTGGAAACTGTGGAAACCAGCCAAATTAAAAGATTTCCCTTAAAATACAGTGAAATCTGTTGTTATTATTTTATTCCCTTTTTCAGCCAGCCCAGACCCTGTGCTTACCCGGCAGTCTCTGTGCTTACCCAGTGTTTGGCGACTGTGGGGGACTGGATGACGGTGAACTGTCTGAAGCTGAATCCTGACAAGACAGAGGTGATGCTGGTGGGTAGGGCTGCAGGAGTGGTGGCACCCATCATTGACGGGGTTTCCCCCCTGTTCCCCAGGTCTGGAGTCTGCATGTGCTCCTTGACTCATGACTGCTTGATGTCCAGTTGGCAGCTGTGGCGAAGGGGGAATTTAGCTAATTACACCTGGTGCATCGGCTTTGACCGTATGTCTCAGACATGGATCTGACCACCATCATCCATGCTTTCTTCACCTTGAGACTGGACTATTGCAGCATGCTCTGCATGAGGCTACCCATGGTGATGGTCGGGGAACTGCAGCTGGTGCTGAATCCGGTTGCCTGTCTCCTTTCGGGGATGGGTCACTGTGAACATATTACATCAGTACTTCGTTCTTTGCACTGGCTGCCTATAGTTTTCCTGGCCCAATTGAAGGTGTTGGTTGTGACCTATAAAGCCCTAAATGGCCTGGGCCTCTCTTATCTGCAGGATCACCTCACACCCCGGACTGTGGATCAGTCCCCCTGTGGTTGTCCGGGGATGCTTCCCTCGGAGTCTCCCAGATATTTTGGGTATCAACAATGAGGGGGATATTCTCAGTGAACTCCCCACTGATGGAGGTCTGCCTGGCCCCAGATCTTCCCTCTTTCTAAAGGCAGTGTAAGACCTGGCTCTTCCGCCAGGCTTTTGACGAGGGAGACGGGTGACGGTGGTGAGTGGGGGAGATTTTTTATTGATGCTTTTATAGTGTTTTTAGCTTTGTACAAATTTGTATTTTTTATATGTTTTAAATATGTTGTGAGCCGCCCCAAGCTGCTGTAGCAGGATGAGGCAGCCAAGAAATCTAAACAAATAAAGTAAATATTTATTAAATCATAATCCAATGATTCTGAAAAAAGGAGATGATTTTATCAATGTTTGAGCAAACAATTAGACTGGTGACAAATCTGGAGCTGGAAAGATCACTCAGACAATGCTCATTCCTCTGCTTACTGAGCCCAGAGAAATGGCAAGGTCCGGTGGCAGAAGTTGCTTCTCATTATCCCCCATCCTCCAAGTTTAGGTGACAGCTGTGTCCTTATTCCCATTTTGCATGTGATCAGGAGGGTCCAGTGATAGTAATTTCTCCCCACAAAGCTGAAGCGAGAATAATTGGTGACTAGGGCTGACTGAAAAATCAAAAGTTCTTTTTATGGAACACGATACTTGCTTTATTTTATTGATTGATTTAAATATCTCACCCTATCCCTAGTGCTCAGGGGTTGGTGACAACATACAAAACAACACATTAACATAGCTATAAAATAAAACACATAAAATAATATTCAATTTGAATATAACCTTCCAAAAAAAAACAACCTCCCCACCCGCCAAATGCCTGGCCAAACAGAAAGGTCTTAAATCACCTCCAGAAAACGTTCCAGCTTTAGTAAACATTCAGGGGAAGGGAGTTCCAGAGCGGCAGAGAAGCCAGTGAGAATCTTTTCCATACGAACTTGGTGTAATGATGCGAACTTTCCTACCATGTCCTTGTGGTCCCTTCAGTCGACCAGGGGTACCCCATCTGTTACCCTTGTCTGTGGGGCAGGGGTGTGCAGGAGGGCATTTTTGGTTGCTGGCCCAATGTTGTGGAACTCCCTTCCCCAGGTGGTTCATTGGAGCCCAAGCCTGGCTGGATTCCAGAGGCCGTGCAAAACTTTTTTTATTTGGAAAAGCATTTGGCAGACATGGATAGGTTGGGTTTTTGGGTGGGGTTGTGGGAGAGGATGTGGGGGGTTTGAAGGGAGGGTGTTTTTATTGTATGTATTTTAATGTTTAAAACATTTTTGTACAGTTTGTGAGCCACCCTGTCCCTTGTGGGAAGGGTGGAATAATAATAATAATAATAATAATTAATATAATGGAACTAGAAAGAGGGCATTCTCTGCTGACCTTAAGGATAGCAATGAGGCATAGGGGACGAGGCAGATATGTAAAGATCTGACTGTTTAGGACTTAAAAGATTAAGGCTTCAAGGTTTTTTAAATGAATACATTTATCATTTAAAATACTACTCTTGTTTTATAAACATTTTTATTGGAAAGGTTATTAGAATGTTTTACTGTCAAGACAACAAGTTTTCAGCTAGGAAAACATTTGGTAAATCATGTTGATCATGTTTTGGTTAAAAAAAATTTAAAAGAACTGGGGGAAAGGCACAGTGTTCTTTTTTAAAAGAACAAATGTCAGTGACATGATGACATTAAATGAAGATAAATCAAAAACTAAAAGTCCTAATTTTCCGTGATTAAAAAAACCAAAACAAACAATGTTCTCCAATTAAAAAAACGTAAAAATCGATGTTTTTTCCATGGTTCAAATGAAACGCTGAACTTTAGTTTCCCTAGCCACAATATATATAAGTATCAGTTGAACACAATCTTTTATTCATATATCTGCAATTTTTAAGCAAGTTCAAAGCCTACCAGTGCCATCTTACTAGAATTGTCATGTGTATTTCTTACATATACCAAATATGTTTAGCACTTTTCATGTGTTCTGCAATTGTCTGCCTTCAAACATAATCTACAGCCCTTGCTTCATACAGTACAGAACAGTACATTACCATCAAGATGAAATTTGTCCTTGCGAAACTCACTGTTTTTAGGTGTGATTTTAAAAGTTTTGGGCATCTTTTCATAACTATAATTACTCATGTCTGGAGACTGAAATGAAATTTGAGATACATTCAAACATAAAACCCTATATGCTGTTGGGTAACCTCAATACACCGGAAGCAGTTTATTGGAGTAGGTTTAGCTATGCAAATTTAATGCACATTCAAAAATCAACCACAAGAGGGGGAGGTTGTGTGCACTGAATAAGTGACAGTGCGTGTTAACAAATGTGATGGTGGCCTGCTTAGTCCTGCTGTGACCTACTTGGGCCTGCAGTCACCGTTGCACTTGTTGGAGTCCTGCCAGATGTTTGACCCAGATTTCTCCCGGGTGTGTTAGCGACTCGGGTCACAGTCCGGTATTTTTTCACAAAATGTAAAAACTGAAGATTCTCTGTAAAAGCACACATTCCATGTTTTTCTGCGGCCAGCAGATTTCTAGGATTCCTGTTCATGAAACTAGTTTACAGTGCTTCTTGAGAGGAGGTGTCATCAACCAGAGGTGGTAATTACTGCAGATTTCACTATGCTGAATAATACTGTTTTCTCCTCTTTTCTTCCCTTAACTATTTACCTTTTTTAAGATGCATTTTCCTTACTGAAGATAGCAATTTCATTCATCATTTGGCTGTTACCATACTACAAGCAGGCAGTCATCTCATTAGCTTTCACAAGCCCCAGAGAGAAAGGTCTGGTGGAACACCACTGAAAAAAACTTAGCCAGTTGAAAAAAAGTACCAGTAGTGACTCAGTAGGTTGCGCTCTTCCTTCTGAGGACTCAGTACTGAGACCTTGTTCTAGCAAGGCGTCCGGGACCAGAGTTGGAACTACCCATCTTTTGAATGAGCCATAAAATGTTTTTGTGCTGGTCTTTCAAGGGTTCAAATATTAGCTCTGGTGGTCTGGCCAAACTCCAAATTTCCAACTTCTTAAATCCACTGACTGTTCCAGTTGGATAAAGCAGTTCTCACTTTTTGTCCTAACCTGTTTGCTGAACAAGTTTTCTGTTTGTCATTTAAAGATTATTGGGTCTTACTCTCACATGAATGCTATTTTACATGGAGTAAACATTTACACTTCCTTTGAAATAATTCTCTTTATGTTGTCAATGTGGAGTAAGCTGGCATTGCTGTGAATCAGTCCCACTATGTTTCACATTGTGTATGGATAAAGTCAGCAATTCCTGCATGTGTGTGTATATATGTGAGTGATGTATAATATGCAAACAGGCCAATCTTCAAAGCATCATCTTGGCCACCCAAGCTCCATTCGTTTCAATGGGGCTCGTGTCAGTGGTATTCTCAGAGAATCAGGCTGCCTGTCTTGAATCAGCTTTTATAGTGGATTGAGCTCTTGCTGTGAATTTATTTTTACAACTTTTTAAACCCAACAGTCCATAGGTTGCATTTATTTTCTGTGGAACGCCCTTTGATGTCCAGACTAATTGTGTGCGTTAATAAAGGGTAATGTCTGATTTTAAGTTTTCATTGACTTTAAGATATTCTACTTCTTCATAGGTTGGGTGGGTAATTATAGGTTATTCCACAGGGGAACCATTCACCTTCCCAGTGCCCTCTTTTAGTTTTGAGTAATGATTTAAGAATACAGCAAGTGAGGGGGGGGGGGGTTTGACTGGGTATACGTGGGCAGCAGGTTGTGGGCGGCTGAGCTGCCGACAGGCCCAATGCTTAAATCAACAAAAGTGAGAACAAAAGCCTAAAAAAAAAAAGCTTAAAATGCCAAACTGCTCAAAGAAGGAATGAGCCAGCACAGAAAAAAAGAGGCAGACTCAACATAGATAAGTACTACCTCCCCCTACAAAGTTCGAGGAAGGCCGAAGCCACGACTCACAAAATGGTGGGCGTGGCACAGAAAGATCCTGTGGGAGATCCTGACTTACTCGCACAGGTACTAGACTTATTTAAATCAATAAAAGAGGACCTGGCTATAAATAAGGCAGGAATCTCCTCTATAACAACCAGCCTGTGGGAGCTTAAATCACAAATGGAGGGAGTCGATAAAAGAATAGAGGTGGTGGAGCAAAGGCTCAGTGACCGGGAAGACCAAGACATTAACACAGAGCAGAGAATTACCCGCACTGAGGCTGAGACAATTGAATTAAATTGCAAAATTAGAAGATTTGGAGAATCGCTCCAGAAGGAATAATCTGAGAATAATGGGGATACCTGAAGGGCTTGAACAAGAGGGTGCGTGAGACCTGTTGCTGTCAGTTTTCAAAGCAATATTCCCCAATGAGGGAGAACTACATCAGGTGGAGATTGAACGAGCACACAGGTCTCTGTGGCCAAAACCTAAAAAACAGCTTCCCCCTATGGCGATCATAGCCAAATTTCTCTGATTTATGGACAAAGAAGCAATATTGAGAGCGGCTAGACAGACAAAAGACCTGACTTATGAGGGTGCCAGGATTTCAATCTTTCCAGATCTAGCGTATGAGACTGTCCAGAAAAGGAAAACTTGGAGAGCACAAATAGAAGCATTTAACAAACAGGGGATAAAGGCACAGCTACGCTTCCCAGCGAAGTTCTCATTTGTATACCAAGGAAAAAGAAGATACTTTAACCATGAGAGTGACTTTAAAAACTTTATGGAGAAAAATTTGAAGGACATGAGCATGAACATGGGATAGAAATGGTATGAATATGATCATGGGTTTCTGAAGTAATGCAAAGGGCCTGGCCGGGGCAGAGAGCCCCAATACATGGTGCTCCAGTAAAGGGGACTCTCCTGTTGATGAAGTTGGGATTGTTTGGGGCTTTGGCACTTGTTGGGGGGGGAAATTTTAAAAGTAGAGGGGATAAGTTTATTTTTATTTTTGGTTATAGAGCTATAAAATTTATTGTATTAGGATTAAGAGATGAGTTAAATGTGGGGTTATGGGAGTAAAAAGAAAGGGAAAAAGATGGGCGGGGTTTTAAAAATTAAAGGTAGAAAAAGTGACAGACTAAGGTTCAAATATTAATAACTCACAAAGGTTCGATATGGGAGTGAATAAGGGTGCATCACAAGCATGTACAACAAAAGTGCTTAGCAAAACATAGAGGTGCTAGCAACTTAAAAAGGGAAGGGAATAAAAAGTTTAACTATATTTAGACTTCAATGAAAGAAAAAGGATGGCGAACATGAACATTTTATCATTTAATGTATGTGGGTTAAACAACCCAATCAAGAGAAAGCGGGTACGGCAGCATATAAATAGGAGCCGCCCACATATGTTTGCCATCCAAGAGTCCCATTCGTTGCAAAAAGATAATGTGAGATTTGTTAACGAAAATTATAAGATATATTCTGCAAACGGAGAAAACAAGCGTGCAGGAGTTTTGATCAGGGTATCAAAAGCAATGAACATGCAAATTCTGGAAACAGAGAGAGATAAGCAGGGAAGGATGTTGATGGTTAAAGGGAAGAGTGAACAGATCATATATACCATCATTACAATATATGCCCCTAACAACAACACTAGAGCTTTCTTTGCAGAGGTTATCCCCAAAATGCAATTTACATAGAAGGTTTAGCAATATTAATGGGAGACTCCAACTCTCCTCTCTCCCATCTAGACCTTTTCAATAAAGCAAAACTAAATAAACAACAAGATAAAATTGTGCAGATAATTGCGGACTATCAATGGAAAGACATATGGAGGGCATTCCACCCCAATGAGCAAGAATTTACATTTTACTCCAACCCACATAAAATATCCACCAAAATAGACCTTATTGTAGTAAATAAGGCTATGGCACAAACAAGTGAGAGAGCGTATATAGAAATTATCCCCTTCTCAGACCACAATGCAGTGGTACTGGAAATAAAAACTGAATCTCTAAAAGTAAACAAACAACAAAGCTGGGGATTATTTTTTTTTATTTGAGTAACAATACAGGAGCAAATTCAAGACAGCATAGTGCAATATATACAGCAAAACGACCAGCCAGATACGTCTCCAACTATATTGTGGGAGGCGGCAAAAGCTGTCTTGAGGGGTCAATTCATCTTATTGGGGGCACACCTACCAAAAGAAAAAAAAGCACAGAACAGTGAAAAATACCTACAAATAAAACAACTGGCTAAACAACCCAGAATAAATGCAGAACAAATAGCCATTTTGAAAAATCAAATAAATTTAATGGAAATGGAATTAACTATAAACAAAATTAGATACACTAAAGCATACTATTATGAAAAGGCTAATAAAGCGGACAGAGTGTTGGCTTGGCTAACAAAAAAAAGAAACAAGAGATGTATATACCGTTTATCAGGGAATCCCCCACTACACCAATATTAAAAGGGGCAGAAATGGAACGCTGTTTTATAAAATATTATACAAAGATTTACCAGACAAGTGATCCACCACAGGCAAACATAAATAGCTTCTTCTCTAGCATCACATTACCCCGAATAACCAGGGGGCAAAAGATTTTTTAAATAAAACAATTGATCAGGAGGAAGTGGAAGAGGTAATCAAAGCACTCCCTAATAATAAGGCAGCTGGCCCTGATGGCTATCCAGCTGAATTTTATAAAACTTTTGTGGGACATGTAAGCCCACTAGTAACTAAAATGTATAATTCATTTATAAAGCAACAAGAAATGCCAAAAACATTTGATGAAGCAACATTATGTTGTGCCCCAAACCATGGAAAAATATGGAACTGTGTAACAGTTATCGCTCAATTTCATTAATTAATTCCAATGCAAAAATATTCACCAAAATCTTAGCAAATAGGCTCATGGCAATTGTTCCTGATATTATAAGTTCAGATCAAACTGGATTCGTCCCTGGATGGCTGGGAGTTGATAATGTAAGAAAAATTATCAACATCATAGCTCGTGTCAAGGATAAGAAGCTCCCCGCCGCAATAATATTGCTTGATGCAGAGAGGGCCGTCGACATGGTTGAACACAGATTTTTATTTGAAACTATGAAAAGAATGGGTATAGAAGGTCAGTTCCTTCAATGGATTAAATTGATATATAAATCCCCGAGGGCAAAAATAATATTGGGAGGGAAGACCACAGAAGATATTAGGCTAACTAGAGGGACCCGGCAGGGATGCCCACTGTCTCCACTGCGTGCTATTTAATATTGCCATCGAACCACTCGCAATTGCCATCAGAATACATCAACAAATAAAGAGAATTAAATTGGAAGAAAAAGAGTACAAACTATCCATGTATGCAGATGACATGATGTTAAGTCTGCAGGTCTCCCCCACTCAGTCCTTATTCTGATTGACACGATTAATCCATTTGGGAGGATATCAGGATATAGGATAAATATAGACAAATCTCAAATGTTACTATTTAATGAAGAACAATTAACTGGGGCAGAATTATGTGCTGCCACCCCTTTTAAAGTTGAGGATAATAAAATCAAATACTTAGGGATTAATATCACCAAGAAATCGAAAGAATTGTATAAAACCAACTTCGCGCCCCTATTGGAAGAAATAAAAAGAAAAGAGGAGGAATGGAAAAAGTTACAAATATCATGGCTAGGCAGAACAAACTTAATAAAGATGCTAGTGTTACCCAAATTGCTCTACACATCTTTTGCCTTACCAATTAGGCTGCCTAAAGAATACTTTGGTACAATTAATAAAATTATCTCTAGAATTATTTGGCATAGAAAAAAACTTTGAGTGAGAAGAGCTATTTTGTATACCAGAAAAGAAAATGGAGGCCAAAATATGCCAGATATAAAATGATACCACTGGGCTTTGGTCCTTAGGGGAATAAAAGTCTGGTACCATGCGAGGGACAATCTGGATTGGTTAAAACTTGAACAAGAGGTGTGTAAAGTAAAAAGTTTTGTGAATGTTTTAACAGATGGACAAAATATAAAAAAGGGTCAGACATGATTGAAACTTCCGTTTGTGGGAATGGTGCTACAAATATGGGAAGATACCCTAAAAAAAGCTAAAATATTGAAAGACATTTCCCCATACACACCTATTTTAGGGGAATGGAGTAGACATGCAGGGATACCAGACAACACAAAAAAACTTTGGGAAGGAAAAGGATTAAAATGTGCCACACACTTGTTCATGGGGGATGAAATTTTAATGATGGATACAATTCAACAGAAACGGGAAACCGCTCCTGATTTTTGGACTTACGTGAAGCTATATAACAAATTCAACAACAAAACAACTAAACCCCAATATGTATGGAAAATTACTGCAACAGAGAGTGTATTATACGGAGACTCTGGTCAACGGCACATCATATCAAGAATATCAAAGTATGATCAACTTACCTGACGCTGGATATGTGGCGGAATAGGAGAATGATCTACAAGACAAAATAGAAGAGAAAAAGATGAAAGCAATGTGGCAAAATATGCAATGACTATCTAAATCCTTATCAGTATTGGAACCACAAATACAAACTATATATATCGGCTGTACCTCACTCCACACAAATTGCACCACATGAATGAGAACTATCCGCCGGAGTGCTGGCAGGGATGTGGAGATGTAGGTACATGGCTTCATTGTTGGTGGGATTGTCCACATGTAAGAGCTTTCTGGATGGAAATATGGTCACAGATGAACAAGATTGCACAACTTGAAATACCAATTCAACCAAAGTTTGCTCTGTTAGGTATCTTCCCAGACCTTCAAATAATAAACGAAAGAAAACAAGCCTGTCAACAACTCAGAATGGCAGCACTACATACAATTGTATGTAACTGGAAATTGAAAAAAAACCTGTTGTACAGAAAATGGATACAGAGAGTGTGGTACACGCTCACTATGGAGAGGATACAAGTGGAGATACACAGAGATTTGGAGGGCTTTTATGCTGTCTGGAATAGTGTATGGGCCCTGATCCAACAAGACTTAGATCAAACTGAATCTAAACTGTCACTTTGTTTAACTAAAATTTGAATTGTAATGTTTAACATTCTGAAATATTACAATTTTGGACCGCTGCTATAACTTAGGTCCAAAGTACGGCTGTTAGATTTGGAATGTTTATGGAAATATATATATATTATATTATATTATATTATATTATATTATATTATATTATATTATATTATATTATAAATTACAATTCAAATTTTAGTTAAACAAAGTGACATTTTAGATTCAGTTTGATCTAAGTCTTGTTGGATCACGTCCCATACACTATTCCAGACAGCATAAAAGCCCTCGAAATCTGTGTATATCTCCACTTGTATCCTCTCCATAGTGAACGTGTACCACACTCTCTGTATCCATTTTCTGTATCTATTTTCTTTATATATATATATATAAAGAATACAGCAAGGGGATGGAATTAGAAGACAAACTAAGAAATGTATTGATCAGGTTTAAATGGTTTTCATTATTTGCTTTGTACTACATCAATTTTGACCATGTTTGGCACATGCTTATGATAATGACGTGTGTGTCCAGTATAAAATTAGTAGGTGTGTTTTATAAACAAAAATAATAGCTATTTGAGTCACAGTCAATTTTTCCCCATCTCTGCAAAGTGCTTATTAAGCTGGAATTTTAAACAAGGGGAAGGACTGACTGTGGATGATTATGCTCAGTAACTGGATCATGATGAAGCAGTTAGAATTTTTGGCTTATGAGAGGTCACCCTAAGTTTGAACTCTCTCTCTCTCTCTCTCTCTCTCTCTCTCTCTCATTTTGTTTTGTTTTGTTTTGTTTCCCCCTGTGGTGCCACTACAAACAAATGATGTGATAGAAAAGGCCCAACTACACCATGAAGGGTCATCAGAAGTTATTTCTTAATGTGACAATAGTTAATACATTTTGGAGGATTTTTAAAAAAAATAATGTTTTAAATGTTTATTTAGCATATTTTTAAATGTAAATGTAGGACTAGATTTTGCCATCCCTCATGTATAGTACCCTAGAAGCATTATTAATTGAATTGCTGGCACTATAATGGCTAAGGCACTATTCAGTGTGTATAAAGGTGACCAATTCTGTCTTTCTCTTAGCATTTGTGAAGCATACCAGAATGAGAGCTTAGGAAGCTATTACACAACTGAATAGACATGGCATTGTACAAGTTGCCCCACACCTAACCGTCAGTTTGCCTCATTGTAGGCTTGCAGGGGTGAAATGATAAACCAGTCTCCTTGAACTACTCAGCCTTTAGCTTTTCTGTTTGGGGATTACTCACAAGAGGGTTGAAATATCAGTCCAGTTGAGGTAAATGGGTTTTGTCAATGATTTCAACAGAGCCAGGATTTCACTCAAGACCGACTACAAATTATTCTTTTAAGCAGACTTCTTTTTTAAAATGGTTTACGTACTGGACTGCTAAAGTAATTTAGCCATGTTAGCTCTGAAATTATCCTCTGAAGAAGACACCATACTCCATTAGGTACGCATTACACAAGGGCAAGGACAAGATAGAGCAGCCCATTTCAGATCTCCAGATCTGAACACACCCCAATAGCTGTCCACTCAGAGTGTGGTGGTGATCAGATACAGACATGACGTGTGATCCTGAAACTGTTTGACAGTTGTTCCAGACCTTTGAATGAATGAGTGTCCTGTTTATGTCAATGGAACTTCCAATGAATTGCACCTTTAAGTGCTCTTGCGTTGTGAGAACCCAATTGAAGTTGATGTGCTCCTGCTTGTGCAGATCTGTTTAGGATTGCAGTCTTCCTATTTATTACAGTACAACCTCATCTCAAGTCAGGGCCAGGCCTAAGAAAGGAGGGGTAGAATTCAGGGCGGGGGAGTGGTGCCTGAAGAATCAGTCGTGGCAGCACCAGGGCCGAAGGAGTCCAGGAGCTGCAGTGACATGACACCACCTTCCCCCATTACAAGTGCCTCCATTTCCCTTGCTATCACCATCCCCAGAAGGAAAAGTCCCGCAGGAAGTGCCAAGCAGCCAGAGCAGGAGGGACAGTACTGCCCGTGCCCTCCAGTCCCTGCACCCCGGTCTGCCTACCTGACCACACAGAGTCCTGCAGCCACTTACTGTCTCTCTGGTTCTTACTGGGGCTAGCACTTGTGTCTGGAAGGATGCACTTCCAGTGGGGAGGAGTTACTGCACCACTACAGTTCCTGTGACTTTCTTCAGTCCTGGTGCAGGCGCTTCTTTGGGACCCTGCAATGGTTGAGAAGTCCTGGCTCCACCCCCTCCTCATTCCTGTCCCTGACACTCCCTCCCTCCCCAGCAGGCCCTCTGAGGCGTACTAAATAGGCATGGGCGAACAGATCGCGGTTCGTGTTCGGCCGTTCGGTTCGGCCGCGTTTGGTTCGTGTGTTCGTGTTCGGTCATTCGGTCGTATCGCGCGTTCGTGTTCGCCCGTTCGGTTCGTTCGCCATCGGGTTGTGCGTTCGTGTTCGGTTGTTCGGTTCGTTCGCGATCGGGTTGTGCGTTCGTGTTCGGACGTTCGGTTCGTTCGCCATCGGGTTGTGCGTTCGTGTTCGGTCGTTCGGTGTTCGGGTGGTTCGCGCGTTCGCGTTCGGCCGTTCGGCCTTCGGCCAGAAATATCTAAACACTATCTCTATCAGTAAACCTTAAACTAAACTACTCCTACTATGTCAAAACAAAAATGTATCTACCTAATCCTATCTATCTACCTATGAATATATGGGATGGGGGTTGGGGGGCAATCACAAACAAGACAAGGAGGGGTACAAAACTGAAATGAAACCTAAATCAATCTATAAATTAATATACTACTACTCTAATGAATCAAAAAAACAGGGGAAGGGAATGGGGAGGGAATATTCAATGGAGGGGGGAGGGAAGGAGGAAGATTGAAGATTGAACACAGGGAGGGATAAAAACAAAAAATAACAACTAAATCTATCAAAGCTAATGTAAATAAATGAGAATATGGGGGTAGATGGGTTGGATGGGTGAAATAGGAGGAGGATGGCAATGGATTGGGGAGCTGGAAAATGCTGGGTGAGGGAGCCTTCTGAAACGCCTGCTGCTCAGGAACAGTGACTAGCTCAGAAGGTATTGGGAAGGGGGGAGGCAGACAGTTTTGTTTCTTGCTGCGCCCGCCTCAAATCAAGCCCCATTGGCTCCGTGCAGCCTAGCCCGTGGCCAATCATAGACTGCCAAGCCAGTGGTCTGAGGCGAAAAGAGATGGTGATTCATCAGGCTGGCTGCTACTCCAAGCCACTCTCCACCCTCCACCCCTGGTGCCTGGAAGTCTGCTCCTAGCTGAGTCAAATGACTTCCCCCTCCCTGCTACATTTGGCCTTCCAGTGACCTGACAGAAGACCATGTTTTAGCCACCCGAACACAACCGAACGCGATTCGAATTGAACGAACTGTTCGGCCATTTCGTAGTTCGGTGTTCGGTTCCGTTCGGTGTGTTCGGCCATTTCGTAGTTCGGTGTTCGGTTCGGTTCGGTGTGTTCGCCATTTCGGTGTTCGGTGTTCGGTGTTCGGTCCGTTCGGTGCGTTCGTGTTCGTGTTCGTGTTCGGTTGTCCGAACAGGCCGAGTTCAGGCCGAACACCGAACTACCGAACCGCGTTCGCCCATCCCTAGTACTCAACTCATGGGGTGGTGCTTGAAAGGGGAAAGGAGAAATGGGGGACACGTGCCCCCCCTATTTTCTGAAGTCCTATAGAACCACTACCTAGCCCTCATTACTGTGTCCTCCCCCCCAACCTCTACTATCAACAGTTATCGGTTGACTATGCTCTGAGGGACCCTGCCCACCATGTGGCTATCGAGGAGGGCCCTGATGAAAGCGGTGACCTCAATAGCCTCATGAGCGATCGAGGAACCTCCCAAGGCTACCAGAACTTTCTGACCCGGGAAGGCAGCCCATCTGACCCGGCCTACGGTCAGGACTATCTCAAGTAACTAAGAAGTTTTTTCTCCCCTTTAGGTACACAAATTAATAGATACAGAAGATGGGCAAATAAACAGACACAATTCTTGAAGAGCAGACCTTTTCATACAAACAAAGGACATCATATTACCTACTGTATAGCTAGACCTTAAACAATTGCCCCATTAGTCAGAAGAGGTTTGTGAAGCCAAATGATACATTTTCATCATTAAAGGTGCTGGGAAATGCATTTACTGCCATTTTGATAATGTCAGGCTGGAAGCTTCTGCCAAAACTCTAATGTGAAGGAGTGACTGTCTCTATTTATTTTTTTAAATATCTGGACCTAATGCATTTAATCCTGGTAATGGTGAAAATAAAAATGTTCCTTTCATTCATGGCTCACCATTCAAAAATTAACAGTGTCTTTGCTGCACATTTCTAGAAGATATTTTTACTGAAAGATTGGGTTTGTCTTTCAACATCCATTAGCAAAACTCTAGTTCACTCAAGAATGATTTACTAATAATAAGTGGCAGTTGGTGGACTTTTTGGTTGGGGAGCAGGGCCACCCAAGGGATGGGGCCACCAGCTACCCATAAAAATGACCCATAAAAATGACCCATAAGATGACAAAAAACCCCTCACTAAATACATGTATCTTGAATTTAAGGTAAGGTTTGTGTGACTGAGTCCTGATGTGCATCCTCTCATCTCGGCTCCTGAACTTTCACTTTCTGTGCTTGAGGTAGGGACTGGATCCAGGGGCCGGATCCAGGAACGAGGTCAAATAAAGACTAATCATGGGCTGCTTTTACACCCGAGCCCTGAATTTTCCCCACCTTTTCATCTGCTCACAGCATGCTGGGCACCTTTTTAACAGAATTGTAGTTCTTAAAAAAGAAGACTTTTCCCCACTTTGACAGAAGCTGGAGAAAAAGGAGAGTTTGGCGGAACTTTTCAGTGTAAAACTTAGTCTTATCTAAAGGTGGGGAGGAAATGAGACTATAGCCCACATTAGCCACCACCAGGAACATGTTCACCTACCTGTTTGTTAGGTGGTCGCTAGATGTTCACCACCACTCACCCGCCACTGAGCCCCCATTCATGGTGAAGTCTTGGAGAATGTGGAACCCATCGTGTTGGTGAATGCAGGATAAGGTGGGATAATGTGCAGCCACGTGGCCACCTCCCATTTATTAGGGTGTGCACAGCCTCTGCCTGCATACAGGTCTGCCAGGATCATATAGTCCTGGGTGCAGTGGCTAGAGCTGTCCAAGGCACGAGCGGTCTCTCCACTCTTGCTGGTGTTTACTTTTGCTTTTTGGAGCACTCCGCAAGTGCTCCAAAAAGTAAAAGGGAAAAAGAAAGCAAAAGAAAGATTCAGATGGGGTCATTTTTGTCAATTTCTGGGACTTTGGGGGAGTTTTCGGGACTTTCCAGGACTTTATTTCTGGCACTTTGCCTCAATTTCCCACCACTGTTTATTAGGCTGGACACAATAAATGTATGTGGTGGCTGCGTGGGGGCCCTATGGACTGAACATGGGCTCTAGCAGTTTAACATTACGTCTGTATCAACCTATGTGTTTCTGTGAAGATCTCCTAATGGAATTATGTATATCTACATTGATGTGACCAAGACATGGGAACAAACTAGTTCAAATGAAATGTTTTATTGTTCCAATTTCTGTTGGCGAAACAAGTATACAATCTTTCAGGCCAAACAGCCTGTGTGATGTAAAAGTTTGTATGTTCTCACCAACAGAAGTTAGAATAAAACCTACGATCTGAACTACTTTGCCTCCATCAAGTACATTTGGGATGAACACAGCAATTCCCTACTCTCCCTTCAGTTGACCAATGGCATTATGGACTGCAGGGATTACACTAATCATTACAATGCCCCCAGTATCTTCTCCAGCCTTTTCTATCACATTGAAAAGTAGGGGTGTGCACCAGCCCCCCCATGTTTTTGTTTTTTGTTTTCGTTATTAAAAAATGTCATTATCATTATTAACGACAGTCGTTTTTGTTATCGTTGTCATTATCAGTATCGTTTCAAATGAAGATTTTATTTTTTGTATTGATATAGTTATCGATTCCCATGTGTAGCTAATATCTATCTAAATCAAAGGGAGACGGGGAATGGAAAAGGAAAACTATCTATTATCTAATTAATTATCTATATAACAAATCTAATAAAATCTATAGGTCTATAATATCTATATCTGTATATATTTAATCTATACTGCCTATCTATAAATAATGTATGCGGGGGGGGGGGGAGGGCAGAGAAAGGGAGAAGGTAAAATGTAGGGTATGAGGGAGGAAAGGTATTGGTAATACAATGAGGGCTAGGGAGGATTTTTTGTGTGCAAGCACCACAGTTCTGTAAACACAATCTGACAAGCAGAGGTCTCACAGAACGGAGAGAAAAAGCCTGGCTCTCCCATTATAAAGGGTTGCAGTGCCCTCCCCCAGAGTCCCTCTGATTGGTTGTGGGAGGCAGCAGGCATTGAGCAGTCACAGAGTGCCATGAGACTGCTGGGTCTGCTTGCACTGCTCATTGGCCAGCGATACATCCATCAGATACTGCTGAGCTGCTCGCCCCTCCCAACAGAGGCACAGTTCAAGAGTTCAACCCTGTTTAGGACTCCAAGATCTCTGCTCCCTCCTCCCCTCTCCACATTTCCCCTCCAAAACCCAACTGCCGCAGCACTAATAATAACGACAGTGATAATGACATTGTTGTTTTTGGTATCTGTATTGTTATTGTTATTCTCGGTTGTCATTTTCATTATCGTTATTCTCGGTTGTCGTTTTCATTATTGCAGTAACGAAAACAATAATTACAGTTTTCGTTATTGTTATTGTAATAATGAAAACAACATGCACACACCTATTGAAAAGAAATATAAAATTTCCCGCTGCACTCAGCACACAAAATATTCAAAGCAAACTAAAAGCTATTCATATATTCTCCTTTAATGACAGTGTCACGGGATTGGGGTTGACTACCCCACATTTCTGGGTTAGGTGACTCCGGGTGTTTTCAGATGTTACGAGATCACAGTCAACCACAGTGAACCACACACAACCCTGCGGCGGGGCCAAAGGGCCCCGAACATCTGTTCGGCGGGCGCCAGCCAATCACCACAGACAATCCCCACCAGGGGTTAAAATTAACCACCCTTCCAGAGCTCCGGCCCGGACCATCTCTGAAAGTGTGGTTAAAGCAATTCCCACCGGGAAACAACAAAACGTGACGACTGAACGGCAACCACCAGCAAAATGATTCCCAGCCGGTAACAAAGCACGAAGTGTCGCTGCCAGGCAATGAGCAACAGCACAGGCCGGGGAGGGATATTTAAAGGACACACAGCGGCAGGGGAACATGGCAGGTGGAGGCAATGGGGGGGGACCGTGGGGATGAGTCAACCCGACAACCAACCACACACATCCTTACAACCCACAGACACGGAAACAGGCCTGGGAGCCTGAGCCCCCGGAGGAGACGGGCGGAGGGCAGGTGGAGGAGGAGGAGGACTGGGACCAGGAGGGCTCACGCGGGAGATGCCCGTACCACCAAGGGGGGCAATGGGGGCATAGGGAAACCCAGGACTTCATTAGGATTTGGGGGACCCTGGAGCACCAGCTGGAGCTAGCAGTTAACCAGAGGAATGAGCACGTTTACCAGGAGATCGTGCTGGACATGGAGGCGACGGGGCACCACAGGACAGTGGCCCAGTGCCAATCAAAGGCCAAGGAGCTCAAGAGGGGGTACAAGGCCATTAAGGACAACAACTGGCGGTCCGGGCATGGAGCCCGGACTGCCCCCTACTATGACGCCCTGGACTGAATCCTCCACATGAAGGGCTCCATAGTCTCTCCATGCCTCGTGGGGAGCAACCATGGTCCAGGGCAGGGAACGGGCAGAGGTACCCCCACCCCTCGCCACCCCACTAGAAGGCACCGGCTCCAGGGGCCCCGCCCCCAAGAGGAATGCCCCAGGACCTTGGGGACCAGCAGGCATCCCTCATGCACCAGACCCAAGAGTCCCCAGATGACCCCCGGACTGGGAGGAGCTGAGCCCGGTACACCAGGCGCCCTCACCCAGGGGACGCAGGGGGACCCCAGCAACATGGAGGGACCAGCCTCGGAGGGCTCCGAGACTGACATAGAGAGTAAGTGAGTGGGTGGGAGGGGAAACAGACTGGAGGGGATGGAACAAGGGGGGAAGGGGGCACACAGGCCATGGGGTCACCCCCAGCAACCCCTGACATCCCGGATCATGGACAGGGGGCCTGGGGGCCTCTGGGGGACACGTTCAGCCTACCCCAACCCACCCCCTCCCATGTCCGCACAGGTCACATCATGCCCCAGCACCTGAAACAGGTTGGCAAGGGGGATGGAGGCGAGCAGCCCCAGGAGCAGCCAGAGGTTCCAGGTGAGGCAACACGACAAGTGGGGGGAGAGGAGGCCCAGAGAGTCCGGGCGGGGGACCCGGGCCATGTGGTTGGAGGAGGGGGGCCTCGGAAGAGGGGTACTGTGGGGGAGGGTACCAGGTGGCCACCTGATGGGGGGGCCCTCATGACCCCCCAGCCATGGCATGGTCTGGGGCGGGCGGCTGGGGTGCCTAACCAACCCCTACCGTGTACCCCCACAGGGCGACCTTCCGGGTCCCAGCAAGCCAGCCCCGTGTGCCCAGCTCAGCAGATGAGGGAGCACCAAGCACGGTTACAGTGCTGGAGGGAGGAGCAGGTGGAGGACATAGTCCGCACCACCACCGAGCAGGGCAAGTGGATGATAGCAGCCATCGACCGCATGGAGGCGGCCACCAAAAGAGCCGTGCAGCAAGTGGAGGCCAGGGACCAGAGGCTACAGGTGGAGGTATGACTCGAATGGAGGCGGGAGCGCTGGGAGCACAGCAGGCAGGTGGAGGCATTCGGGCGGCTGGAACAGGCCATTGACCGGATGGTGAGGGAGCACTCTGCCAAGATGGACTGATCCCATGACATTGGCACCTTGCTGCTGCTGCACGTGGGGACCATGAGCGCCTATGTCATGGCCACCGTCCTGGTGAGCAACCTGCCTGCCCCGGGCCCGATGCTGGGCCCCTCGGCACCCCCACCACCTCCACCACTACCCCAGCTGCCGGCACGCCCATGCCCACAGGGCCCGCGCATCTGCCTACCAGTCCCTGTAGGCCTCCAAAGAGAGCAGCCAGCCAGGGGGCTCCCTCCGGCCCTGGGTCCACACGCCCTCCAACACCACCTGCTCCTCAGGACACTGAGGCCTCCCAGGACACTGTCGGGGACATGGACAGCGGGGGGGAGGGGAGCTCCCAGAGCTCCACGGTGGCCACGAGGTGGCCAAGAGGGAGGCCCCGGAGACATGCAGGTCATGGGGGAAGTGGGCGAGTGGCCTGATGGGGGGGAAACATGGCATGGGGAGGTGGGTGGTGGTGGCGGGGGCACCTGTAGGAGGTTTTCACAATAAATGCACGGGCACCACAGTCGTATCCGTGGTTCTGCTCATGAGCCCGAGGCTGGTGGCAGGTAGGCAGCAAGGGGCACAGCCAGGGTGCTGGTGGGGGCCCCGGAGTGGTGGCGACAGTGGTGCGCGGCCTCACACCTCAGCCTCCCAGCTGATCTGCCTAGCCAGGGCAGCATGGATGCGTTTTGCGTAGCGGTATTCCCGTGGGTTCTCAGCGTTCACATAGGGGGGCACAGGGCTGGGAGGGTGCTGGGCATGGGGTAGTGGAGGGCAGCCCCATCGGTCTCGCACACATTGTGCAGCACACAGCAGGCTCCGATCATCAGGGCCAAGGTCTCCACCGTGTAGTCCAGCCAGCCCGTGAGGCTCCTCCAGCGCTGCTTGAGGGCCCCAAAGGCCCTCTCCACCATGGTCCTGCTTGCACACAGGCGGGTATTGTAGAGCGCCTCCACAGGGTTCCTGGCGACCAGGTATGCCTTCATCAGCCACTGGGTGAGTGGATAGGCTGGGTCCCCCAAGATACAAGGGGGCATCAGCAACCCCTCGATCTGGGCCATCCCCATGTCCGCGAAGTCCCCGCAGTACATCCGGGCATAGAAGGGTGAGATGGTCATGATCCGGGCTTTGTGCTGCACCCAGAGTGGCCTGTGTATATGTTGTTGAACCGCCCCCGGTGGTCCATGACTGCCTGCAGCTGCAAGGAGTGGTACCCATGTCGGCTGACGTATTCNCAGAATTTACCCTGACTAATTCACTGCTGAAAGTGTTGGTTGCAGAAGAGTGTCCTATATTACAAAGAGATTATCATGATCCATCTCTCCAGTTGCTGTCTCTTATACACATCTAGATGTGTATAAGAGACAGCCGCTCGTTTGCAGATGTCCGGCAGGATCCCGGCGAAGGTGCCCACCCCAACACCGAAGTGCTGCGAGACAGACCGGCAGGAGTCGGGCATTGCTAGGGCCCAGACCCCGATGGCCACCCACTGGACCATGGGAATGGAGGCCCACATGGGGGTGTGCTGCTGCTCCAGCCAGGGTGTTAACAGCTCCGCAAGTCGCAGGATGATGCGCCTGTCCATCCAAAAGTGCGCCCTCCAGGCGGCCTCATCCCACTGAGCCAGCACCCTGGACCACCACCCCTGTGCCTGCTCTGTGACCCGTACCTGCCGGTCAATGGGCATAGTGAGCAGGGCTGCCCCATGGTCTCCCTCCACCACTGGAGCCGGCCAGCTGCCTTGCGGAGCGCAGCGGCCTCCTCCTGGGTGCGGAGGAGGGCCTGTTGGGCCGTCCCGGACACCCTCTGGGAGTCTGGGCCCTGGCCGGGTCAGGGAGTGCCTGCACCTGTAGTGGGCTCTCTGACCTCTAGCAGTGCTCCTCGCCATGCACATCCACAGGCAGGCGTCCAGGTGCACCTCCACCATCTGGATGCGCAAGAGGTCCGTGTGTGGGTGGTGCCACTCCACGTAGACTGCTAGGTGCATCCCGCAGGAGCCCAACCATCCCAGCTCCATAGTGAACGGTGCCCCAGGTGGGTTGGAGGCGCACCCATTATAGTTTGGGTCACCCGCCCCCCTTGGGTGACTCTGTGACTGTGGGGTTCCAGGCCCCCCAGACTGCACCTCCCGGCCTCCTCCTGGGTGGTGGGAGTGGGGATTTGGACTGGCTGCCCTGCACTTTGGCTCCGTCTTGCCTCCGTCCCATCCATCACAACCTCGCTGGTGCGTGGGGTCCCTGACAGCCTCCTGAACTGTTCCCAGGCCATTTCCTGGTCCATGTAGCCTCCCCCTGTGCCTGTGCTCTGCCCCTGAGGGGTCCCCCTGTTCCGTGACTGCCTGTGTAGCTGTGGGGGTGCCTGTGCAGGCTGTGCTGTTGTGGGGATTCTGGGTGCCATTCCCCATATCCCTGTCTCTTATACACATCTAGATGTGTATAAGAGACAGAATATACCATGAAACACATGTTATTTCACAATTATATAACATATCATTTTATATTGACAAAAAATTAGAAACTTCCATTTTTCATCCAGCATGAAAATAGCAACTGATATTTTGAAATTTTTCACAGGATGGAAATTTTATTTCCTTATAAGCCCTGATAAATTATAGTCATACATCTATAAAATGAGTAGCTGTATAACATGTATACATATAATCATATACATATATGTGAATATAAATGTATGGACATCAGTGTGTCATTGTAATACTGTATTGTAATATTGTAAATATTACAATATTTATTAAATGTTTGTATGATACGTGTGTTCTGTGATACGTGTGTGTGTGTATTTGGGTATAATGATATACAAAAAATACACATGCACATATATTGTTTGTGTGTTTATATGAATACATGTAGGTAGGGGTGTGTGTGTGTGTATGGTTCTTTTCACACGAGATGCCCCACCCATCTCCATGGAGTTACGCTACGTGGAGATGGGTGGAGGCACCCATGTGAATGCCACAGGGGATGGGTGGGGGGTGCACGCGCCTGCTCTACACCCACCTCCACCCATCTTCATCCATCACCCACCCATGGAGCAATGGGCTCCAATGCCTGATGCTCCATGGGTGGAGGTGTGTGTGTGCACCCACCACAGATGCACACCCATCCCCCCACCCACCATGGTCCATTTAAAAAGGGCCTGTGTGTGTGTGTGTGTGAGAGAGAGAGAGATGGGTATATGTATATATAAATATGGATGTGTTTTGGCAAGAATGTATATTTGTCTGTTTGGTTTAACATTATTGTGCCTCCCTACATGGCTCTCTTGCAGGCATATATAAAGTATGTAAGTTTATCATTAAGCTCATCACTGAGATAAACAGCTGCTTACAGTAACTAGCTGTATTGTGTTACTTGCCTGTGTGAACATCAAAGGAGAGATTTTTGTAAATTGGATAGATGGGAGAGTGTAATATTCCCCCTGTTTCCATAGGGATGCTGTGTCTTTAGCCAGGCATATTTCTCTGTTGAATCATTCCTGACACACCTACACAGAGCAGTGATTTGACTTCAGTAGCTGTTTATGCCTGAATTACAAAGAAGAGGGAAGCTGCAGCAATGCTTAAGTTAACATTAATCTTTTCTGTCAGAGACGCTTATAGCTTGGGCCACCAAACCACATAATGTAGGAAAGTTAAATCCCATCTTCTTATTTGCAAAACATAGATTTTTTGTTTCATATTTATTCTCCTTGCACAGTTTTAGAAATCCAGCAGCTAGAGGGCTCAGCTGGCAAATGCATATGATGCCGCTACTTCAGTTATCCTGTGCTGAAGTTGTCTAAGTAAAAATCTACTGTCGTTAAAATGGCAATGAANAAGTGAGTTTCCAGCTCTCAGCTTTTACATTACATGATTGCATGAAGTGAGTTTCCAGTTCTCAGCTTTTACATTACATACATGTTTAACCTTTACTTTTACATATTTGTTAGACCTGTAGTCCAGTATCTCCTTGTGATAGACAGATACCCACACAGATTGAGTGAGCAAGGAGGCCACACAAACAGAAAAGAGGGTTGGGATAAGCAGCAGAAACTTTTCAGTTAAAATATACAAACACAGATAGACATTGAAAAAGCCACAGAGAAGAGAAAAACTTTCCAGTGAGTGGGCAAGAAACATCTCAAAGGAAAGCAAGCATTGTGGAAAATATTAGTGGCCCCAAAAATGCAGCAGTTGCCCACCTCACAAGATGAATGCATTTCCTTTCCCTCTTATGTGGGCCAAGGCACAAGCAGCAGAATCAACAAGGTAAACTTCCATAAATCCCTTACCTGTAACAATGTTTAAAAGGGAGAAAAGCCCAAAGTGGCTTAATTTTTTTATTTTTATTTTTAAATGCAGCAACTGCCCAGCTCACAAGATGGGTTCATCCCCCATCCCCTCTTATGTAGGCCAACGCACAAGCAGCAGGATCAAAACGCATTTTTAAAAAAAGTAAACCAAATACTGGTGGTAAAATAAATAAAAGCTTCCTCCCTCTTAACAGTCTTTGAAAGAGTCAATAACTCACCAATTTCGATAGAGAGATCCTAGCTGGAATTCTGAGGTTTTGGTTGAGGTAAGATTTCTTTCTTTCCAAAAGATCAATTGCAATGAAGCTGGGGCTGGCCAAAAAAGAGGGGAAAAACCTCCCCTGAGTTTCTTTTTAAAGCTCCCCCTCTTAGTCCCATCACTTCACTTTCAGAATTGGCTGGGGCCACTTTTACAGGTGTCCTCCCAGCCTTCTTGATTAGCCAGGTTCCTCCATAGGAACCTAGGCCTTCTCAGTCTGGCCCTTCCTGTGTCCCCCTCAGTCATCCTTGTGCCACTCTGGCGGATGAGGCCAGGCCCGAGCTCTCCCCTTCACCTCCCACAGCTTGTGAACTTCTCCATTTTGTGTATGTGCAGGAGCATACAATGCCAAACTAAACCACGATGCGCTTCTGCACATGCACAAAATGGTGCCCGCCCACACACATGCGCAAGAGTATACAGCGCCGGTAGGTGAGGTGGCGTGCTTCTGCGGGACAGTGGGATGGTGGTGCTGTTACCACAATCTCAGGTAATACTGTTAGGAGTGCTGGGAAAGCAGGGAGGGCACCCCTCCCCCCCCCTCAGCATCCCCACATTAAAATCATCCCTGCTAATAATCCTGATTGAGAGATGGCATAATTGGGAGTATGGGAAACAAGCAAAAGGAATATTTGGGTGCAGTAAACTCAATACAGTCAATCACTGTCCGATGAGAAGCTAGCATATCTTCTCGATTGCTTCTTATGAGGTCACCATCAGCAATTAAAGTGGCTATTCAATCTTTGTATGCCATTACAGCACGTCATATTATTTTATATGTAAATACTAGTGTTCATGGAATGCCACGAGTGTTGAGCAACGGTACAAAATCTAAATTGATTCTAAACAGAAGACGCCAGACTGAGGTAAATAGGGTCCTAGATAAACAGGATATTTTACAATGTAAATTATGCTATTCAGGGATCCGTAATCCAGTTTTGGATAATGGCATATTTATACAAACTTTGGTTATGCAAAACTACTGGAAATAACTTTTTGAGAATAGTTTTAACACTATCTTATGCTGCTTGAATTAAAATTGCTCTATTATTTATTTATATATATTTTGTGCTGGTCAAGATCTCTTTCAGAGAAAGGAATAGATACAATTTTAATGTATCCTACTTATTATGTTGATTCTTACAGTTATAAAATCCCAGCAAATCTACTAAACAAATTACATATTGGTTTGTCTATTTAACACCCATACAATCATCATTAGTACATTATGATGTAATAGACATAGGTCAAGTTAGAGACTTCACTGAGACCATGACCTTCAACTGCTAGTGGCCAATGGGGTGTTGGAGGCTTATCACCCGTGCATTCCGAATCCCCAATGGTGTTACTATACACATTAAGACTAAAAGGAGTATTTCCAATACATTTTTTTCCTGACAGAGAATGCCATTTATATAGAAGACCAACTTTAATGCAAAAAACCCTTGTTTTCACTAAGTTTTTATCAGGACAAATTTCAGTCAACTGAATGTATTTATTTATTTGAATTTATATGCCACCCTTATTTTGTTCTGCAGTAAAGGAGAAAAAGACTGAAATAAAAAGGCAACTTTTCAGACACACTGTAATTATGTACCTAAAATATACCATGAAACACATGTTATTTCACAATTATATAACATATCATTTTATATTGACAAAAAATTAGAAACTTCCATTTTTCATCCAGCATGAAAATAGCAACTGATATTTTGAAATTTTTCACAGGATGGAAATTTTATTTCCTTATAAGCCCTGATAAATTATAGTCATACATCTATAAAATGAGTAGCTGTATAACATGTATACATATAATCATATACATATATGTGAATATAAATGTATGGACATCAGTGTGTCATTGTAATACTGTATTGTAATATTGTAAATATTACAATATTTATTAAATGTTTGTATGATACGTGTGTTCTGTGATACGTGTGTGTGTGTATTTGGGTATAATGATATACAAAAAATACACATGCACATATATTGTTTGTGTGTTTATATGAATACATGTAGGTAGGGGTGTGTGTGTGTGTATGGTTCTTTTCACACGAGATGCCCCACCCATCTCCATGGAGTTACGCTACGTGGAGATGGGTGGAGGCACCCATGTGAATGCCACAGGGGATGGGTGGGGGGTGCACGCGCCTGCTCTACACCCACCTCCACCCATCTTCATCCATCACCCACCCATGGAGCAATGGGCTCCAATGCCTGATGCTCCATGGGTGGAGGTGTGTGTGTGCACCCACCACAGATGCACACCCATCCCCCCACCCACCATGGTCCATTTAAAAAGGGCCTGTGTGTGTGTGTGTGTGAGAGAGAGAGAGATGGGTATATGTATATATAAATATGGATGTGTTTTGGCAAGAATGTATATTTGTCTGTTTGGTTTAACATTATTGTGCCTCCCTACATGGCTCTCTTGCAGGCATATATAAAGTATGTAAGTTTATCATTAAGCTCATCACTGAGATAAACAGCTGCTTACAGTAACTAGCTGTATTGTGTTACTTGCCTGTGTGAACATCAAAGGAGAGATTTTTGTAAATTGGATAGATGGGAGAGTGTAATATTCCCCCTGTTTCCATAGGGATGCTGTGTCTTTAGCCAGGCATATTTCTCTGTTGAATCATTCCTGACACACCTACACAGAGCAGTGATTTGACTTCAGTAGCTGTTTATGCCTGAATTACAAAGAAGAGGGAAGCTGCAGCAATGCTTAAGTTAACATTAATCTTTTCTGTCAGAGACGCTTATAGCTTGGGCCACCAAACCACATAATGTAGGAAAGTTAAATCCCATCTTCTTATTTGCAAAACATAGATTTTTTGTTTCATATTTATTCTCCTTGCACAGTTTTAGAAATCCAGCAGCTAGAGGGCTCAGCTGGCAAATGCATATGATGCCGCTACTTCAGTTATCCTTTGCTGAAGTTGTCTAAGTAAAAATCTACTGTCGTTAAAATGGCAATGAAGTTAAGAGGCAAAGTAAGCCACAGAATACAAATTGCAATCATCAAGAAGAGGTTTAGCAAGCAGCGCTGCATGTTTAGAGCCCAGCATTTCCTTTCCTTCCTGAGGGAAGGTCTAAGATCTGCCTGGCTGCAGTAGGGATGGGAATCCAGACACCTAGCCGAAGACTAGGATAGCTCAGGGGGCGCCCTGGCCATGCTCACTCATAGCAGTAGCCTGAGAAGAGCAAGAGCCATTTTCCCAGCGGTATGCCAAGACTGACTCCTTTCACAGCAGTGATCATCACTAGGCTGATAGAGCCTTCCTTGGAGAGGACTTAGGATGTGCTGGTGAACTGACCCTTTGGGTGAAAATGGATGGGAAGGTAGCCCGCTGGAGTCCGTGGGCATGTTCCATCACTCCCCGCCCCCAGCTTAAGCACATCCAACCGAATACAGGGGCAGCCCGCAGCACATATTTCATGTGCATGCGGCAGACTTCACTCAGTGGCATCAGCAAGAGCAGAGACACAGGGAGGACCTCGAACACTCGAGGCTACCAGGGGTGGCTGGTGGGCAAGGGCAAGTCAGAGCTCTGTTTCCTGCACCCTCTACCTTTTCTCACCCTCTCCTTGGCCTACCTGTCATCTGGCCAGGTGTGCTAGCGCTGTCCCCTTTCCCTGGCTGCCTGTCAGCTGGCCGGGTGCGCTAGGTGTAACTCTTTGGTGCTGGCGGACTTGGATGAGGGTGAGGCTATGGGTGAACCTAACTGATGAAACATGGACATGTGGGTGTGGATTAGCCTGGATTTGCAATGCCCGCATTGTGGGCCCACAATCTCTTGGAAGATGCCATGAGTGGTGAGTGGATAGTGGCCACGTAGCAGGTGTGGGCTAACATCTGGCGGCCACCTAATAAATGAGCAGATGGACAGGAACCTGGTGTGGGCTAATTTATTTTATTTTTATTTTATAAAAGATTTCTATCCCGCCCCTCCTGCCCACAGGGCAGCCCGGGGCAGCGAACAACAAGATAAAAACAATAAAACAGTAAAACACTTTTAAAAGTTTTAAATTTCTATATGCAGGGGAAAACAACCCCCCCAATCCTACTCCCCCCCCCCCCCTCGCCAATATCTTATTTGTTTTCTCCCAAAGTAGATGCATGGCATGAAAGATCTCTCCCCAAAGGATTTTACATTCTTTTTTAAAAAAAAAAAAAATCATATTGGGACTCAGGAGGGCAAAATTCTGCCCTATTCTAAATTCATACAACCCTCTAGACGGCAGTATGAGGCTGCATAAGTTTAAACAGGGACAGAATTTACCCTGACTAATTCACTGCTGAAAGTGTTGGTTGCAGAAGAGTGTCCTATATTACAAAGAGATTATCATGATCCATCTCTCCAGTTGGTTTGTTGGCTAGCACACCAGTCACCTTTAATACATAGGAATTAGATACATTCTGGTAGTAAGTGAGCTGGTCCAATCCCAGGTGCTAGCTAAGGGCCTTTTCACACATGTGCCCCCCTCAACACACATGTGTGTGACGGGAAGGGGGAGGTCCATGGGAATGGCACCCGTGGTGTGTGTGTGTGTGTGCGCACCCGTGCTCCACCCACCTCCACCCATCATCCATGCATGGAGCAACTGGTGCACACCTAGCCCCTGCCCCCACCCCCACCCACCGTGGCCCATTTGAAAAGGGATGAGTTGCTTGCAGGAGAGGCGAGGTATAAATGTATTAAAATAAATAAATAAATAAATAAATAAAATGTCTATGATTACATTTTGCCTCTCTTGTTATGTACTGTGGGTGGCCTTGCCCAGTTCTAACTGCTGGGTAGGTGACATCTGTTTTTTGCACTCAGCTTAGACTTGGCTCATCTCCACCCTCCTTCTTACCTATTTATGAACAAACTTCCTGCTTGAAAATGATCCAGACCTACTAAAGGCTTAGCAAGGTGACAAACATTGACTACTATTGCTAAGCTAAACTGCTTGAGAACCACTCTGAGGATGGAAATATACATGACGTTAGAGGACTGTTGCTGTGAACTGTGCCTGTGCCCCTCAGGTTGAACTGAGGGATTGAGTCGAAATGCAGTTTCACTCATGACAAGCTAGGGAAGGCCTGACAGAAGAGGTGGGTTTTCAGGAGGGATATGAAAGTTGGGACGGGAGGGAGCGGAGCGAATGTATCCAGGGAGGAAGTGCCAGGCATGCGGGGCAGCAAAGGAGAAGGGACGAAGATGTTTAGAGGAGCAAGGGGTTTGTGAGCAGGCGAGGGTGGAGGCAAAGGAGGAGCGAAGCTCCTGGGCAGGACTGTGGTGGGATACAAGAGTGGAGAGATATGGAGGAACAAGGCCATGAAGAGCCTTGAAGGTGAAGACCAGGAGCTTGTGTTGAATGCGTTCCTGTAGAGGGAGCCAGTGCAGGGCAGAGAGGAGGGATGAACATGGTCAAAGCGACGGGGAAGGTGGATGATTTTGGCAGCGAAGCATTGAACAGAGTTGAGGGGGGCCAGATCAGAGCAAGGGAGGCCAGTAAGGAGGAAGCTGCAGTAGTCAAGGTGGGAGATCATTAAAGCATGGACTAGGGTTTTTGCAGCGGCAACAGTAAGACATGATCAGATTTTAGCAATATTGTATAGAGCAAAGGGACAGGATTTAGCAACAGCCTGGATCTGAGGCTTAAAGGAGAGGGAGGAGTCTAAGATGAATCCCAGGTTACAGGCCTGAGGGACTGGCTGGGTGGTGACTCCCTCAATGGAAATTGAGAGGGAAGCAGGAGAGAAACGTTTGGAGGGAAAGATGAGTTCGGTCTTGGCTATGTTAAGCTTGAGTTGGCAACGAGACATCCAGGCAGATGTCAGCAAGACAGTCAGCAATACGAGTCTGGATGGAGGGGGAGAGAGTGGGAGTGAAGAGAGAGAGAGAGATAAATTACAGTCCAAAGAAGCACTGTAAGACTAGCTATTCTCTTGATATTAATGAGAAGATAGAACAGCATGGATGAGATTCTACAGAGAAAAAAATTTCAGAGCTCTTTGATCCTCTATAATTTACTGGTATGTATGCTAGATTTTAGGGCATGGGACAAACGATAAAATACAACAGCATGAGCATTTTTGCTTAGCCAGCTATTCTGTCAAGATATGTGATGCCAGTAAAAGAAAAAGCAAAGACAAGGGGAAAAAAGTGGCCACAAAGGGCAACCAAACCAAAAGAATGGGGTGGGGGGCACTGTAACTATGAAAGACTTTACTCAAAATATACAGTATAACAACAATTAATGTTAAAAATGCCAAAAATGCCAATATAATATAAAACTAGAAATGCAATATGCAATGTACAGTACATTCAGCCCTAACCCAATGCGTTTTGGGTGAAAACCCTTCGTCAGGGGTACAAGGATCTGAAATTCAATAACAAAATAAATGAGAAAATCACTTCATGCAAAATAGTAATAAATCGATTAAAAACTAAAACACATTAAAAAGAGGTTTGCGCAAGAATTGTTCCTGAAATGAGAGAAATATACAATTCTGAATGGAGACCTACCGATGGCCCAACAATCAAATATATAGGGAAGGAATCATTTTCTTTTTATAACTTGTCCCAACAACCTGGAAAATGTATTAATGCAAATCCATTATTAAACTTAAAAATCCACATAGTCTCTCTCCTGGATAAACACATCTCTCTATGGCCGTTTTTACATGGGTGCCCCCCCCCGCCCCCAGTGTTCCAGTGGGTGTTAGGTGGGGCGTCTGTGTAAATGGCTGGCGGTGGGTGTTTGTGTGCGTGCACTCCCGACGCACACCCACCTACACCCACCACCCACCCATTTCCACCCATGGGGTCCTCCGGAAAACCGCAGGAGGCCCCATGGGTGGAGGTGGGTGGGTGTCCGTGTAAATGGTCACACACCCACCTTCACCCACAGCAGCCGAACACCCATCCTCCCCACCCAGCCGTGTAAAAATGGCCTATGGTTCTTGATGTTACTCCTATGTTCACTGATTCTGATCTTAAGTTTCCTCATTGTCTTGCCTACATATAATAAAGAGTATGTGAGAGACATATGTGGATTTTGAAGTTGAATACCATTAAGCCTTTTGGTCTTAATGAAGACATGGATTTTAGTGCTTTTCTTTAATCTTTATATTTACAGAGACCTTTTCTTTTCTCATGTTGCCCATTTAGGGTAATATACCATTTCCCCATATTACCTAAGAGTATCAGGTTTCCTTTGTTAGATAGTTTTGCTCACGAAAGAGAGACAGCATGCGGTTTTTCATGAAAACTTTATCAAGCCCTTTGGGTTCTAATTACTATACAGTTTTCAATTTTTTGGATTGTTTACTTAGGTGTTTTTAATGTATTTTTACTTATGAATAGATACAGGTTTACTCCTTGTGAGTTTTCTTTTTAGATTGATTTGACTTCCACAGGTGCATTGGGCTGTTCTTGTTTCTGAGAGTTCATGGGAGACGCCTGTTAGAGAGCTAGATTGTGTCTCCTCGGTATGCTGCTTGTTGCCAGCATAACGAGGAGCAGCATACCGCACGTTCAGACGTGCGTTTAAATCGCACAGCCGCGGCGGCAGCATCGGGCGATTTAAAGCACCGCGCACTTCCGGGTTGGTGTGAAAGCACCGACCGCGCACATTTCAGCCTAACGTGAACTGTTGGAGTACGGTTTTGAAAGCTGCTCCAAGCAGCTTTTAAAACAGCACTCCAACAGTTCGCGTTAGGCTGAATTGGTGCATTCACACCAACCCGGAAGTGCTCAGTGCTTTAAATTGCACGATGCTGCTGCACATCTAAATGCATTTAAACGTACATCTGAATGCAGGCTATGCTGAGTTGTATTTCAATCATCAGTTTATTTCTGTGCCCTTTCTTTATAGTATATTTCTTTTGTATAGAAGAGCAGTTTATTTATTTTAGTATAGTATATTTTGCTTTTTTAGAGGTTTTTACCAGAGTTCATTGTTTTCTGCTTTGGTTTAAGGGTAGTATGAAGTTCTGCAGTACTTCTGAAGGTTACTGAAATAGGTCCATTGCCAGTTTATTCATGAGATACCTTATGGAGCAATAAAGGTATGTTTATCATTATTCACTATCTAGACTTTTACTAGGTATAACTACATTGGCAGCTAGACCTGTTATGTGCAATAGTGATTATATCTAGTCAGTTTTTCTAACCTTTCAGACCATTCATTGGTCATAGATATTCAATGCAGTTTAAGCAGTATTTATGGGTTTGTCCATTTTTCGTTATGTGGTTTTGTAGAACTGTTTGCCATAGAGAAGATTGTTATAGTGCATTATTTTTTATTGTATATGTTTTAATTATTATTATTATTATTAACAAACATTTATATAGCGCAAGCAGTGTACCTGACACTTTACAAAGTAATAAAATAGACACGGTCCCTGCCCCTAGGGCTTACAATCTGAGAGTTTTTGTTATAGGAGGTGACATTTACCTCTCCAAGATTCCAGATTGTTGGGACAAGTTATAAAAAAAAAATGATTCCTTCCCTAATTATATTTGATTGTTGAGCCATCAGTAAGTCTCCATTCAGAATTGTATATTTCTCTCATTTCAGGAACAATTCTTGCACAAACCTCTTTTTAATGCATTTTAGTTTTGTAATGATTTATTACTATTTTGCATGATGTGATTTTCTCATTTATTTTGTTGTTGTATTTCAGATCCTTGTACCCCTGATGAAGGGTTTTCACCTGAAACACATTGGGTTAGGGTTGAACGTACTGTACATTCATATTGCATTTCTAATTTTATATTATATTGACATTTTTGGCATTTTTGACATTAATTGTTACACTGTATATTTTGACTAAAGTCATAGTTACAGTGCTCTCCACCCCCTTCTTTTGGCCAGTAAAAAGAAGAAAAACACAGGGTGTTTTCAGACATGACACCGGGGAGGGGCCACCACACTTTGCCCCAATCCATGGTGAGGCCGCTAGCACGAGGTGTGGTTGTCTGGTAGCCAGAACAAACATGACGGGGCCAAACCCTGGCAGGGGGCAGGGAGGACCCCACCATGGTCCAGGATGGTGGAACAAATTTGATGTTGGTTCCATACCATGGTAAACCGGTCCCAAACCATGCCCTCCACGGCAGCGTGCAGACATGGCCAATCGAGGGCAAATGAAGGCAAAGCCACCACGCGGCTATGCCCACAACCAGGCACATGGCGGGCAGGGGAGGGAGCAACTGGTTAGTGGCCTGGACAAAGAAGGCTGCCGGCAAGCCCCGGTAGTCCAGGCTACCCAGGCGGGTCACAGCCGAACACCCAAGGACCAGAACAGAACAGCTATTGCAAAGGGCAGTTTATTGAAAAGGCAGGACATGTGATAGCTAGTACAACCAAGCAAACTAAACACAAGGGCGATCAGAGCAACATGCCCGTCACAAGCCATAAAAAAGAAACCATGGAGAATATCAACAGGATTGAGCCAGCACAAGGCACAGGGGAAAATCAGCACCCCAAAACCCTGGTGGGTTGAGAACTAGAGGAAAACACAGGTGGTCCACACAGACCCACAACTTCAGGACAGTTACTGGGGAGGGACAGGGACAATGGGGGACCAAAAGACCCATCTAGAACATCAAGGTGCCTGCATGGCAGAGGTTAGGTCCTGTCCAAGTGGGGTTCCCACAGTAGGTGAAGATCATCACCAGGCAGGCAGAGAAATAAAGGTCCAGGTCCAGGGCAGTCCCAGTCAGAGTGCCCCCAGGCAGGGTCAGGTCCAGTCAGGTCCACAGTGCCTGTGTTCTAGGGTCAGGGGGTGGTGAAATACCCACAAGCTCCACATACGAGGGTCACTGGAACATGCCCCTCCGGTACCCCAGTGGTCCCATATGGTAAGTCAAGTAATATGGTTCAAAGAGGCCCCCAATGACCAAACCCAGCTGCACATCCGGCAGTGTCCACACATCATAGAATGCCCTGAGTTCGACCTCTCAAGGCTCCTCTTGCAGGTACAGGCCACTGGGGGCGGGGGGGGGGGACCCTTCAAGAGATCCAGCTCAAGAAGACAGTTCAGGCAGATGCCTGACTACCCAGCTTGACTTTAAGGTGGAGACAGTAGCCCTGATGATTGGTGCATGCTGCATACTCCACAATATCTGTGAGACTGGCGGCGCTGCCCTGGACTAACCGGTGCTGGCTAGAGCACCAGGCCCTGTGCCTCTCTACAGGCAGGATGATAACCCTAGGGAGTACCACTATGCCAAGCATATCAGGGCCACATTGAGCCGGCATGTGGCCAGAATGTACAATGTGCAGTTCTAGCTGCAGAACTATCCTTCTGCGCATCCCTCCACTCTTGACCCCCTAACGAACAGTACAACCAACACGGGGGATGGGTGTGTACTTGCCAAAGGTGCATCCTGTAATGGGACTTTGTGCACCAATAAAGACCTGTGCTTGGATTAGGTCTCTGTCCCTTCATCAATGCTGCACCTGATGCCAAGTAGATAACTGCCCCCGCCCCCCCAACCAGCAGGCCCATGAATGGCTCCAAGTGAAGGTTGGTGTACTGGGTGTGCATCCATCAGGACCATGGACACTACCATTGGTGGGACCCACAATACCGTAGAGGGCCATATTCACTGGGCCTCGGGCATCATGTCCGGGTCCCCAAGGGGAAGTCCCCACTCTTTGACACTTGAAATTAAGACACGGAGGCCAGAACTCATGAGTGCCATAATTTTATTCATCTTAATGAACATAATTTCCACTTGCCCTGGCCCTCCTCTGCTTTCTTGGGGCACCCCCTCTTCTGGCCTGTTGTCTGCGGCAATGGAGTTGGAACCCGGTCCTCTGACTCTTGGGGAACATCATGCTCCTCCGGTAGGCTCCTGGGAGGGGCTGGTATTGGGGCCAGTGCCTGCCTGAGGGTTGCCTGCTAGCTGGTAGAGGGTGTGGTTAGGTTGTCCCGCTGCACCATGCCTGGTACAGGGAGGCAGACCCGTACAGACCAGGCCTACAGCGGTGGTGCCTGGGAGAGGGGATCCGGTGGGGCAGCTGGAAGTGGCACATGGAGGGGCCCTGCCAGTGAGTGGCTAGCAGTGGCAACTGAGGTGCCAGCAGTGGCAATTGAGGTGCCGGCGTGCTACCTGAGACCCCTCCAAGCCCCCATGCTGTTTTTCCCCGCGTTTCATTTCTCACACTGAAATGGTCAATATCAGCCGTTTCCTGATGTGTCACATTTTGAGGTGCACATTCCTATTGGGAAAGTTTCCCAGGGCTCAGTCCTCTCTTGAATTTAGTTGCTGGGGCCCCCCTCTCCCATCAAATTAAGCCCTGCTGCCACCACCACAGGGGAGATTGAACCAGAGACCTCCAAAGTTGAAGCTATGAGACTTTGCAGCTTGAGCTGCGGGGCCAGACTCCATACCTAGATTAAACTTAAACTAAACTGCCTAACTGAGTCAAACCAATGGTCCATCTTAGCCCAGTGTTGTCACAACCTGACACGGCAGCAGGGCTTTCAAATTCGGGTCCAAATCCAGCTCTTCCAGGGTCTTGTTGTGCTACCTGGGACTCCTCCAAGCACCCAGCGGAGGCCTCCCCCAGGCGTGCTACCAGGGATCCTGGGGCGGAGATGCTGGGGATTGAACCTGGAACCTTTTGCATGCAAAGCATGCACTCTTACCACTTGAGCTATGCCCCCCAACTTCCCTGGATGTCAAGGGCCAGATTTCTGTGATGTCAATAGAAGTGAGCTGACTGGCTCAGCAGTATTAGCTTCCTGGGATGATGTCAAGACATTGGTTCAGCACCAAGTCCAGGCGCAAAACCAGGAAATGTTTCTGGGGGGTATGTTAGAGAAAGTGTATACCCTGGGAAGAAGTGCGAGTGGGGGAAATTCTCATGGGTGCCTAGTTGCCTAGCTGGATGGGCTGTTGAATGCAGGGCCTGTCAGGGTACTCTGTGCCCTGTGGTGCAGTGAGGAAGTAATAGTGGCAGCACCATTTCTGCACAGGGAACTATAGATGCCTGGATAGCCTCCCTCCGCCCACCTCCGCCAGCCTGATAAGTCTGCTGAGGGAGATGCTGTCAGGTGTCTATGGGCCCAGCAAGGAGCACAACTCAAGTCATCACTCCAATCTGACTGTATATGGGAAAAGCTGCATGAATATATCAAAGACTCATAGAGAGCAGGGTGGCATTGTTAATGTAACACATAGTTTGGGCGGCATATATGGTCACGCAACCTTCTGTCTGTTTCTCCACTTTGTTTCACCTGTGGCTCCTTTAAGTGGCCTGTCAGCTGGATTCACAGAAGCTAGAACAAAACTACAGCTTTTTGGTAAAACCAACAGGGACACTCCCAGTTTTCAATAAGTCATGGTTTCCTTATGTAATTAATAGTAACAGGTTATGCGGTTATTCCAACTAATATAGAGGTGAGATGTGAACATTTTGGACAAAAGCTGCCTACCTCTGAGGGCAGGGGTGGCAGAGGGAAAAATAGAGTCGCAGATGAGTGTCAGTAATTTATTTTGAGAGGTGTGAGGAAGAGTTGGTAGCAAAATGCTAAAAATACTACAGAGAGTCCTGGCAACCTGGTTTGTCTATAATATACACAAGGGCTGGACGAAAATCTCTTTTCGCTTTTGTGAGATTTCTGGAGAGATTTCGTTCTGGGGACCAAGCTCTCGGCTCCAGCACAAAATCTCGCAAGATATTTTGTTAAAAAAATTAATAAATGACGGTGTGTGTGCAAAATGGCCACCAGGCTGTTATGTGCAGTCCTTTTTCAAAATGGTGCCAGCAGTGTTACCGCCATTTTAGAAAAGGCAGCTGGTCTGCACATGTGTAATATGGTGGCCACACATGTGCAGACCGGCTGCCCTTTTCCGAAATGTTAGCGAAACTGCCGCTGGTGCATGCACAGAACAGCCCTGGTGGCCATTTTTTGTATGCACATTTCTTTTTTAGGGTTTTTTCCTCTCTCATTTCTCAATGAGAATGCAGCCAAGACGCTGCTCATTCTTGGCTCATTCTCGGTTGCCAGAAGAAGCTGAGAACTGTGATTACCATCAAAAAACACAAGGATCACGAGAGCAAGTTTCAGTCCTACTATACATGTTCCATATCTCAATAGATTAGAATCAAACAGGGGGCAGTCTTAATCAGGAAAATTATTCTTTATGGGTTTCCCCTACCCCACAGTGGACATTGATGCATTTCCTTCTTGCTTGCCTGGTTTAGTGAACACTATTTTCCATTCCAAGTAAATCAAACAAGATTTCCAAGGTCTCACATCTTTTCCCTTGGGGTAACAACTAACTGCCATCCACAGAGATCCCATCCTCCTCCTGTTTAAGGTTTAATCACCTACCTCCACAGGCTGTGCTGAAGAGCAGGCAGAGTGTTATTTTGACTTCTCTGGGGGACTTTCTTCAAATTGCTGAGGTATGCAGGCCTGGATCCTATGGATCATTCTCTTGGAGGGAGGGGGGGAGGATATCATTAACCTTTCACCTCTTGCTTCTGAAGATTCTTTTATTCCTCCCTTTCCAGTTTTTTGTACCTCAGTACAAATAAACAACCCGGATTGGCAACATTGTTTCCCTCATAGACTACCCCAGTGGTGTCTCACTGTGCACCCATTCTATTCTTACCCATCTATACTTAAACAAATTCATCGAGGAGTAGCAGGCAGGCAAGGCTGGGATACTTTGTTTATAATGGATTGTCATTCATACATTTTTCAGTTTGTCTGCTTAATGCTGATGCCTTATAACTTTGTTAATCAAGATCAAGTAGTCCAGGATTCAGAATCTTTAGAAAATAGTTCATTACTCCAATAAACAAGAAGTTAAAATCCATAAATGAGTTGATTCTACCTCTGCTCCTCAGTTTAACTGATTGTCTTGCTTCTTGTTTCATCTAGGATTAAGTTATATTTTATTCGCATGCTGTTCTGATTTTGGAAATCACTATGTTGCTGTCTCCCTGCATTATCCTTTCGTCTTATAGCTCAATAAATTGTAGCCACAATTTGTCTGAGTGCAGACTGACAAGTGCCTCCCCATGCATTACCCACTGGTTACCCATGACAACCAGTGGGTAATGCGTGGGTAATGGGTAGGGAGGTGCTTGCCTGAAAATACCCTGTGTCTATGGGTGTTCTTAAATTAGATGCTACCACACATGGCCTCCCATCAACCACTCATCCGAATGCCCATGTGAAGATGGTGCAGGGGGATGCACGCTCCTGTAACCCATGCAGCACCCACTCATGACCACGCACTGAGCACTGCTGAAAAATCCGGAGTGCGCTATGCAGGGGAAGCCAAAAAAGAGCTTGGGAACAGCTGCCCATGCATCCCATGCCCATATGCAGTGAGAGCAGGGGAGGAGAGGTAATGGGTTAGTAGGGATGGGCGAACGTGGTTCGGAAGTTCGGAGTTTGGACTAGGGATGGGCAGACGCGGTTCAGAAGTTCGGAATTCGGACCGAACTCGGTTTGTTTGGTTGACCGAACTGAACTTCTGAACCGAACTCGAATTTCAAACTGAACCAAATCGAACTGAATTTTCGAACTCCGTTCTGCCCATCCCTAGTGGCAACACACACCAAAAAAACTGGTTTTGAATGGCCAAACTTGGTTTGGAAGTTCAGAATTCGACCGAACTTGGTCTGTTTGGTCGACTGAACTGAACTTCCGAACCGAACTCGAATTTCAAACCGAACTGAACTGAATCGAATTTCCAAACTCGAATTTCAAACTGAACCGAACCGAACCGAATTTCCGAACTCTGTTCTGTTCGCCCATCCCTAGTTCGGACCGAACTCGACCAGTTCAGTCTACCGAACCGAACTTCCTAACCGAACTCGATTTTCGAACTGAACCAAACCGAATTTCCGAACTCGGTTCTGTTCGTCCAACCCTATAAGATAATATTCAATGGGGTTTTAATTTCCGAACTCTGTTTGGAAGTTTGGAGTTCGAACCGAACTCGAATGGTTCGGTCGACCGAACCAAACTTCCAAACCTAACTCAATTTTCAAACCGAACCAAACCGAATTTCTGAACTCGGTTCTGTTCGCCCATCCCTAAGGTGGGTGGGACTGTCTCTCCCGATATGAGGAGAGGATGCAGTCCCTGTGAAGGGATTAAGGTTCGCCTGGTGAGAGCGGGTGATAGAAGGGATTGGGGGGGAGGGGTTCTCCCTCACTGATGGGACAGGGCAGCCAGGGAGGGGATGTTCTGGGGGGAGGGCCTGCTGGGGGGATGACCATGGCCATTGGGGTCATGATGGGGTGAGGGAGATATGATCTTGGGGGTGTGTGGACATGCTGTTTAACGCAAGGTCAGCTGCTTATAAATCAACAATCTGGGAGCTGATCCTGGATTCTGCAGCTGATCTCGTGTGTATCACGGAAACCTGACTGGACATGGAGTTGGGGCCTTTTTTGGCTGACCTGGTTCCATCTGGGTACTCCATGTCACGGGCGGGGGCAGGGGGCATGGTGTAGCCATTGTTTTCAGGGATTCATGGTCCATTAGGAGGAATCCAGTGCAGTTGATGGGTTGTGAGGGTCTCCACTTTGTGACTGATTTTGCAGGAGTTTGGGGGTGTTTCTGGTATACCATGCACCTACCTGTACAGCAGCATCCCTACATGCTCTGATGGAGCAGGTGTCGGAGGTGGTGTTGCAGTCCCCAAAGACAATAGTCTTGGGTGGACTTCAACATTTATTTATTTATTTATTTATTTATTTTATAAATTTCTACCCCGCCCCTCCTGCCATGCAGCTCGGGGCAGCTTCCAACATATTAAAAACAATAAAATCAATTTTAAAAACATCCAACATATTATAAAACATTAAAACAGGGCTAAGAACAGCATAAAAACCCAAAATAGGTGGGGGCACTAAACACCCCCCCCACCTGGGCGAACAGCCAGGTCTTACAGTATCGCCGAAATGTTAACAGGCTAGGGGCCAGGCGAGCCTCCTCCGGAAGGGAGTTCCAAAGCCGCGGCCCCACCACCGAGAATGCCCTCTCCATCGTGGCCCCCCGCTTAACACGGGGGACCTCCAGGAAGGCACCCCTGGAGGACCACAGGAGCCGCTCTGGGGCGCGGAGGGCGAGGTGGTCCCTAAGGTATGAGGGGCCAAGACCGTGTAGGGCTTTATAGATCATCACCAACACCTTGAACTTGGCTCGGCACGCTATCGGCAGCCAGTGCAGAGCTCGGAGCACAGGTGTAATATGCTCCCGA
>QEPC01005805.1:9867349-9895115 GCA_003113815.1 Sphenodon punctatus | reverse complement strand
ATTGAAAAGGGTCTAGGAACCTGATGCCGTCCAGATGTACCTGGAGCTGGAGCGCCACTGCCTGCTCAATAACCTTCCCTAAAAAGGGAAGGTTAGAGACAGGTCGGTAGCTGGCTAGCGCATCCACGTCCAAGGATGGTTTTTTCAGCAGGGGGTGCACCACAGCCTCTTTAAGGCAGGGCAGCAACCTCCCCTGCTGAAAGGATGCATTAACTACCCTCGCCAGCACCGTCCCCAACGTCTCCCTGGAAGTTTTTACCAACCAGGATGGGCACGGATCAAGTTCACAACACGTGGCCCTCACAGACCCCAGGACATCCACCGCATCAGTCAGCGTCACTTCCTGAAACTCTCCCCATAAAGCTGGACCAGACGGGACCTCCGACCCCCCGCGCTCTTCCCCTACTGCCCTCAATCCAGCGTCAAAGTCGGTCTGAATCCAAGCAATCTTGTCTGCAAAGTAGTTGACAAACTCCTCACAACGGGCCTGGGACAAGTCCCCATCAAGGCAGAGGGAGGCCGGACTGACCAGCCCCCGCACCACCTGAAACAGCTCCGCCAGGCGCGACTTCGCAGACGCTATGAGGACAGCAAGGAACTCCTTCCTCGCTGTCCTCACAGCCTCAACTTAGGACTGCATGTGGGCCCTATGGAGAAGACGGTCGGAGTCAGATCGAGTCCGATGCCAGCGTTGCTCTAGCCTCCTGCCTACACGCTTCATACACCGCAGTCCCTCAGTCCAGCATAGTCCCGCAGTTGATGCTAGTCCACGTTGATGCTAGTCTCAGTGGGGTGGAGCAAGAGTTCATGGCCACAATGGCAACCATGGACCTGTCTCAAGTTGTCATCGGCCCTACCCATGATGGAGGACATATCTGTGACCTGATTTTCTGCACTGGCCATGAGGTAGGGGATCTGTTAGTGGGGGAGGTGTTAGCAGAGCTCTTGTTGTGGACAGATCATTACCTCTTGTAGGCCTGTCTCCTGGTACATGCCTGCTCCCGGAGGGGTGAGGAACCGGTTCGGTTGGTTTGCCCCCAAAGACTGATGGAACCAGAGAGGTTCTGACTCGAATGCTCTCGAGGAATTACCCTCTGATCTTGACGGCCATCCACTCAATGACCTCATGATTTTGTGGGATACCTTGCTGACTGAGGCCATCGACTGGACAGCTGCTAGGTGGGACTATGCTGGCATGGGTGGAACTGTTCTTGAATGGCTCCACTCTTTCCTGGCAGGGAGAACTCAGCGGGTGGTACTTGGGGATTGTTCTTCATCTCCCCAGGACCTCTCATGTGGAGTACCGCAGGGTTTTATTCTGTCTCCTCTCTTTTTTAACGTGTATATGCAGCTGTTGGGTGAGGTCATGAGATGGTTTGGGGTGTGGTGTCATCAATATGCTGATGAAACCAGCTCTACCTCTCCTTTTCATGCGACCCAGTCCCGGCACTAGTCTCGGTGCTAACTTGATGTCTGAAGGCTGTGGGGGATTGGATGAGGGTGAGCCGACTGAAGCTGAATCCTGACAAGATGGAGGTGATGTTGGTGGGGTGGGTAGTGGGTGTAATGTATCCCATCATTGATAGGGTTTGTTCCCCACTGGTCTCCCAGGTTCAAAGTCTAGGGGTACTCCTCGATCCGCAGCTCCACCTGGATCTTCAGGTGGGAGCTGTGGCAAGGAGTGCTTTTCGCCAGTTACATCTGGTGCAGCGTCTTCTGACGTACGTCTCAGACTCCAACCTGGCTTCTGTCATCCATGCCTTCATCACCTCAAGACTGGACTATTGTAATGCACTCTACATGGGGCTACCCCTGGAGATGGTCCAGAGACTACAGCTAGTGCAGAATGCGGCGGTCCATCTCCTTACCAGGACGGCTTACCATGAGCACATTACACCAGTGCTCTGTGCTCTGCACTGGTTGCGTATAGTCTTCTGGGCCAAATTCAAGGTGTTGGTACTTACCTATAAAGCCCTATAGGCTTTACCTATAAAGCCTGGATCGAGACAGTACCCCCAGACTTTGAACCTGGGAGACCAGTGGGGGACAAACCCCGTCAACAATGGGGGCCGTCACACCCACCACCCTCCCCACCAACATCACCCGTCTTGTCAGGATTCAGCTTCAGTTGGCTTGCCCTCATCCAATCCCCGACAGCCTTCAGATATCAAGTAAGCACCAAGACTGCTGGGTCTGGGTCAGATGACCCTCCTAGCTGCAATATCTCCTCACTCTCCATGACCTGGATCAACTCCTGCTGTCTGCTGGGAGCGCCCTTCTCAATGTCCCCCGGGTAGTTTGTGGGGTTACAATGGAGAGGGCATTCTCAGTGGCTGCACCTAGGCTGTAAAATTCCCTTCCAGCGGGGGCCCAGGTGACCCTGGACCTCACTTCATTTCAGTGTCAGTGAAAAACCTGGCTGTTCCACCAGGCCTTTGGTGGGGGAGATGGGTGAAGGGTGGGGGTCGGGGTTAGGAAGGGTGTTTTTTTCCTATATATATTTCTATGTCATCCTTTTTATTTGTTCTATGTATATTATATTTATTTATTTATTTATTTTAAAAACTTTGTACCCCGCCCCTCCTGCCACAGGCAGCTCGGAGCAGCTGACAACAATAAATACAGTTATAAAATCTTTTTTAAAAACCCTTAAAACATCATCATAAGTAATAATAAACAATAGTGGTAAAAAGAGGGACAAACCCACCTCCCCCCTCACCAATCTCCCCACCCCCTACCCACCCTTACCCCTCTCCCTCATCAAATGCCTGAGAGAACAGCCAGGTCTTACAATACCTATGAAAGACTGGGAGGTCCGGGGCCAGACGGGCCCCCACTGGGAGGGAGTTCCAGAGGTGTAGCATTGTCACTGAGAATGCTCTATTCTGCGTGGCCCCCCGGGAAACCCGAGGGATCTCCAACATGGCGCCCCTGGCTGACCACAGGGGCCGATCTAAAACCCGGGGAGTGAGGTGATCTCGCAGATAGTCAGGACCCAGGATGTGTAGGGCTTTATAGGTCAAAACCAACACTTTGAATCGAGTCTGGAAGACTATTGGCAGCCAGTGCAGAGAACGGAGCACTGGTGTAATGTGTTCCTGGCGGCCCAGCCCCACCAAGAGCCAGGTCACCGCATTCTGCACCAGCTGAAGCTCCTGAGCCGTCACCATAGGTAGCCCCATGTAGAGTGTATTACAGTAGTCTAACCGAGAGGTAATAAAAGCATGGATGATCATGGCCAGGTCAGGAACCGAAACCAACAGCCTAAGCTGCCGCACCAGATGTAACTGGCAGAAGGCACTCCTCGCCACAGCCTCCACCTGGAGATCCAGGTGGAGCTGCGTATCGAGGAGCACCCCCAGCTTCCGTACCTGGGAAGTCAGTGAAGGACAAATCCCATCCACCGACGGAGTCATCACTTCCACCAACATCACCTCCGTCTTGTCAGGATTCAATCGCAATCGGTTAGCCCTCATCCAGTCCCCCACAGCTGCCAGACACTGGGTAAGCACCGAGACAGCCGGGCCTGGGTCAGTTGAAAATGAGAGATACAGTTGGGTGTCATCCACATACTGATGACACCTCACCCCAAACCCTCTGATCACCTCATCAAACGGCAGCATATACACGTTGAACAGGAGAGGGGACAAAACAGAACCCTGCGGAACGCCACACGAGAGGTCTCGGTAAGATGAAAAACAATCGCTGAGTACCACCCGCTGAGTTCTCCCAGTCAGGAACAAGTGGAACCATTCAAGAACGGTCCCGTCCACCCCCCACACTATCCCGCAGGCACGTCATCAACATCTCATGGTCAACAGTATCAAATGCTGCCGAAAGATCTAATAGGACCAATAGGGTCGATCGACCCTGATCCTTTTCATGGTGGAGATCATCCACCAAAGTCACAAGTAGTGTCTCAGTGCCATGACCCAGATGGAAGCCAGACTGGGAGGGATCAAGATAACCAACACGGTAAAGATGTCCCTGGAGCTGCTGAGCCACTACCCGTTCAATAACCTTCCCTAAAAAGGGAAGGTTAGAGACAGGCTGATAGCTGGCAAGGGAGTCAATGTCAAGCAATGGTTTCTTGAGCAGAGGTCACACCACTGCCTCCTTGAGGCAGCCTGGCACTCTGCCCTCCACAAGGGAGGCGTTGACCACCCTGGCCAGCAACGGCCCCATTGTCTTCCAGCAGCTCTTAACCAGCCAGGATGGGCACGGATCTAATTCACAAGAGGTGGCTCGAACCACCCCAAGCACACCCACCATGTCAGCGGATGTCACCGACTGAAATTGATCCCATAAAATTGGACAAGCCGGGGCTTCTACCATCTCTGCCTCCTTCACTGTATTCAATGTGGCATCGAGGTCCTGGTGAATATGAGTGATTTTCTCCACAAAATAATCCACAAAAAGGTTACAGCGGGCCATGATAACTCAACTCCAGGGTTGAGGGAGGCCGGACTGACCAGCCCCCGCACAACCCGGAACAGCTCCACCGGACGGGATTTTGTGGACACTATGAGGGCAGCAAAAAACTGCCTCTTTGCTGTCCGTATAGCCACGGCATAGGCTCGTAAACTAGCTCTATGCCGTAATCTATTGGCTTCAGTACAAGAGCGATGCCACCGTCACTCCAACCGTCGCCTATCTTACTTCAGCATCCGCAGCGCCTCAGAAAACCAAGGGGGTCTGCGGAACCTCCGTCTGGGCAACAGACGCCTGGGAGCCGTTTGATCGATGGCCTCCGTCAGCAAGATGTTCCATAGCTTGACGAGGTCATCGATGAGATGGTCATCAAGGTCAGAGGGTAACTCCCCCAGAGCGCCTAGAAACCGCACTGGGTCCAACAGCCTTCGAGGGCGGACCATCTTAATGGGTTCCACACCCTTCCAGGGGAAGACACGTGCTAGAAGGGAGGTCTGCAGGAGGTAATGATCCATCCATGACAAGGGCACAGCTGATATTTGCCCCATTAACGGAGCACCCACCTCAAGGCCCATGCAAAACATGAGGTACAAGGTATGTCCCCCAAGATGTGTTGGGCTGTTGACCCTCTGGGACAGGCCCATGGTTGCCATGGCGGCCATGAACTCATGCTCGGTTCCCCCGAGAACCATGTCGGCATGAATGTTGAGGTCCCCCAAGACTAACAAGTAGGCAGAGACCACCTTTGGCCCCCAGGCCTGAGGTTCCCTACTCTTGGTTTAAATGATGACACTGGTTCTTTTTACATGACAGCGTAGTACGACTGACTAATGTTTGGCTTATCTACTTTCATTCATAGCCAAGCCTTGCAGAGTAAACATTGTCTCATTGGTTATTTAATCTAGTAGGCAAATAAAATAGAATGGTGTCTAGCATTCACATTTCCATAACTTTTTCATACCTTTGCATGCAGTCTATTTTCCATAGTACACAAACACACGAAGTAAAAAAATGATGTTTACTTTTGGATGGCTGCTGATTACTCAGGCTCATGGAGAAACTGTTGCAGGGAAACCTATATTTCTTATCCTGTAGTTTGATTTGCAAAGAGTGGTATTCGTGCCAGGGTTGAAAAGAACCACACGCTAGAGCTCCAGATTTAGCTTGTTTTTTTCTATGACTTAATGTCACATGATGCTTTTATCCTTACTTGCTTCATAGCTGTGGCTTAATTGTTCAAGATGATGCTTTCTCCCTTGCTTACAAGACAGATGTTGGGTAAGGACAGTTCCATGTGGAAGCTCCCCCCGTTGTGTATCTGTCATGAGATCTGCTGAGCTTATGCAATCATGCGGTGAAGACTTTTCAGCATCAGGCTTACTGTATACAAATTATTGCCAAGTATTTCAGAAAGAATGAGACTCTGTACCTTGATAAATTACTCTGCCATTGCTCATGTGTATGCTTCCCGTATTACCTTGGGTGGTTTGTTTTCTTCCTTGGGGAGTACGAATCACACCACACTACTTAATAAATCACCGTACAGAGATCTGACACGCCTCTCAGCCAATGAGGGTGGTTTTTAATAATCAACATGTCTTCTAAGTAGATGAGAATATTCTGAGGCCAGTGTTAATCTCCAGCATGATACTGTGAGGTGTTTTCTCTACTTGCATTTAGCTAGAAACTGTTAAATGGCAAAGAGATATTCTCATAGAGACATGTTTACTAGTAAACTCAGTGACCTATACTGGCTAAACTCCAACTGCAAAATTCCATCCTGTTACTCAGCAGTAGGTGCAACGAGCTAGTGACGTTGGTACTGAAGCCTGAGGCTTTTTTGTGTGTTTCTTGACATGTAATCATTTGCAGATGTTGGCAGCTAGTTATAGTGCCTGAGCTGGAGCTCTCTCTGGGTGCTAAAACACAAAAATATATCATTTTTACAATCTGCAGTTCCTGGAACTGACGGATGCTTTACAACAACCAATGGGCAAGGATGAATATCTAGTATTCTCTTCTGGGCAGCCTGCCCCGCCTATCACCATTGCTCTTACTGCTGTTGTAAGCTGTTTACTGAATGTAGTTTCTTCTTAGTAAATATGTTTCTGTATTAAGAAATACTGCCACTGTCGTCATTGTATCTTTTTAGAACTATTGGTGCATTAGGCTTGTATAACTCAAACAGGAGCAAAACCACCATTTGAGGACCATTTTCATGGGTTTATAAGTCGTCACTGCAAATTTGTTCTGGGTTGAAACTAGATAAAAAATCTGGCAACAAGTTTTTTCCGCCCCTTTTTTGGAAATATTTGTTTTCCTCTCAAAAATTTCAAATTGATAGCACTGAGAATGAAACACCTTTATTTATCCATTATATTAAGGTTTCCCTAAATTATCCCACCAATGTGCTTTTTATTCTTGACTTGGAAAGACCACCGAAGACTGAGAGGGTAGTACATTTTCTAGACCCATTCAGGAACTGGTAGTGAGAGCTAATGCCAAAAATTGTTGCTTTTCATTTTGTAGACCTGCCGATTAAATAAAAAATGAACTGAAGCCTGTAGTTCATTTCGCCAGGGCAGCCAAATAGTTGTCTGGTAGTAACAAGTTCCGGTCTTTACCTGCTTCCCTACTGAGGCTAAAATGCTGAGTGCTGATCTACAATTTTACTACCAATGTAATAAATTATTACCACGCTAATAAGGTGATTGCCTGCTTAGAATTAAAGTGATTAATAGATCATCTAAAGCATTCTATAGCCCTGTTTCTAAATTCTGTGTTCTTACCTTATATCTTAATTCTGCAAGTCATGTTGGCAATTTTAAATTCTGGGACTGTAGCATGTGCAGTCTCTCTTCTCCTTCCAATGGTGCCAGATGCTTTTTATATGCCAGCGGAACTAAAATTTACTTGACTTTATAACTATAGCTGCCGGTATTGGTCTCCAAGGTGGATCAGAGGACTTTAGTATTTTGGGAAAATAATTAAAACCAGCTACTTTAAGTTATGGGCACACCGCAAGAGACTTATATTTCTCTATGTATTAAAATGAACTCAAATACTATATGTGTTTGACCAAGAGGCCATAAAGACTGTCTGGGTAAATACTACATAATTTATGATAACCTTCAGTGTAAGCTGTGTTCCAGCCCAGTGGCTGGTGAAGAGAGTGCTGTGCATGCACCAGATTCATGACCTGGAATCTGTTGGCAGACATCCACTGGAGTAGAAATGCAGCACTGCAGTGCTCTCCCCAGCTAGGAGTGGGGAGCATGACATGTAGGCTAAGCATCCCCGACCCCAGCCTTTCAACCTCTCCTCATATGACTTATTTTCCAAATACTACAGCATTTCTGTTGTTCTTCTCTAAGTCCCATCCAGTTTGTCTATGTTCTTCTTTTAAAGTGGTGGTCAAAACTGCTGGACACATCAATCCAGATGAGCCCAGGGCAGACCTTAGATATTTTGCTGTCCTTGGCACTAGAGTGGGGGGGCTCTGGCTTGGGGGCCAGACAATGGCCAGGACTGCAGCAGTGGGGTGGGATGGGGGGTGGGGGGGAAGGTTGCTGGGGAGTTGCAACAGCTACGGGAGCTGTCAGGATGGAGAGACAGGGAGAATCACTGTGGTGAGGAGTGGGGCCGAACTTGCTTAGCTAGGACAGGAGGCAGAGCCTACCTGAACTTTGTGGATGGACAGGTCCTGCCAAACCTCATCCCTTTGCATCCCAGCCTGCTCCACACACTCGCCTCCGTTCAGAAGCAGCCACCTGGCCCTTTGTGTCCCAGCATGACCCTACCCCAGTGCCTCAGGGTGCAAGGTGGTCTTTGGGTTGAAGGTTCCCCTTACTGCCCTGGAACAGGAAAATGAGGGGGGGGGGGGGGATTCGCTACTTTTCTGACATTCATTCGCTGCCATAGGTGGCTGCCTACCTGCCTTAATGGTAGAGTCATCTTTGTCCTAGGCAATGCTGCTGTGCTGAGTACAGTAATGCAATTACATCTTGTGGCCTGGATGTGACACAAATCTAAAGGGGCATCTGCCTTCTTTGGAACAGCACTTGTTCTCCAGTATCACAGCTTAACGTCAGCCTGTAGCTGCTGCAAGTGTAAAGAAAACCTTCAAAATGTGAAATGAGTTACAAATAATATAGTGTTGATTCATTTGAATGAATACCAATGAAGATGCTATAAATGTCAGCATTAAGCAGTCTACCATCGAAGCATGGCAGAAGTGAAAAGAAGCATGATCATATGAAGATAATTGTCACTCATTCTAACCCCTCATTTTGAGAAACATGTTAACAAAACAAGTTATGCTTGGTTTCATTTTCCTTGCTTTTAACAAAACAGGCATGATTAATTTAATTTTCCTACTCAGCTTTAAAAACATTGGGAAGTCCTGCTCCATGCCATTTTGCTTATTTACAGGTGACTGCCTGAACCCCTAAAATGCTGAGAACATAGGATTTATTAGGAGTGTGCATTTGGGTTTCAATAAAACCCCAATAATCCAGAAAAAGACCTTTTCAGCTTCCCATATTCTTTTTTAAAAAAATATTAGGTCTGTGTATTCTGGTTTCAAGTGAACCGAACAATTCCTGGAAAATGCAATGTCAGAGGTCTTGAACTGGGCCCTGAAAACTGCAGCACGTATTTATTTATTTATTTATTTATTTATTTTATTTTATTTCTATCCCACCCCTCCTGCCTCAGGCAGCTCGGGGCGGCTCACATAATAAAATATAAAAAGTCAATAATGCAATAAAAATATAGTAAAATATAAACTATACCCCATAACCCGTCCCCTCCACCAAATGCCTGGCAGAAGACCCAGGCCATACACTGCTGTCAGAAGGTGAGGAGATCCGGGCAGAGGCGGACCCCCACTGGGAACGAGTTCCACAGCACAGGTGCAGCTGATGAGAACGCCCTCCTTTCAGTGGCCACCCGTCGATATCTTGGACCTCCAGGAGGGCGGTCCCCGAAGACCACAGGAGCCGCCCAGAGAGTGAGGTGATCTCTCAAGTAAGTAGGGCCCAGACCATTCAGGGCTGTATAAGTTAATACCAGCACCTTGAATCTGGCCTGAAGGACTATAGGCAGCCAGTGCAGAGCCCAGAGCACCAGTGTAATAAGCTCCTAGCAGCCCGTCCCCATAAGCAAGCGGGATGCTGTGTTCTGCACCACCTGCAGTGTCTGGACTATCACCATGGGCAGCCCCATGTAAAGTGTGTTGCAGTAGTCCAGCCTCGAGGTAACAAATGCATGGATGACAGTCACAAGGTCAGAATCTGAAATATATGGGTGAAGCCTTCTCACCAGATGTAATTGGCGAAAGGCGCTCCTGGCCACAGACGACACCTGGATATCCAGGCACAACTGCGGATCCAGGAGCAACCCCAGGCTCTGCACCTGAGAAGCCAGTGAGGGATGGATCCTGTCAATGACGGGTGCCCCTCTCTCACCCAGATCACTGACCTTGCCACCAGCATCACCCCGACTTGTCGGTATTAAGTCTCAGTCGGCTCACCCACATCAAGAGAGGTATAACTGGGTGTCATCAGCATATTGATGACACCGAACCCGTAACCTGTGCACAACCTCCTCCAGCAGCTGCTTATATACATTGAACAAAAGGGGGGAGAGAATGGAACCCTGCAGGACCCCACACAGGAGGCCCATGGGGAGATAGCCCCCCAGTACCATCTGTTGAGATCTATCACTGGGAAGGATCTGAAACACTGTAAAACAGTCCCATCCACTCCAGCAAGGGTCCTGCAGGTGGGTCACCAACACCTCATGGTTCACTGTATCAAAAGCTGCGGATAGATCAAGCAGAATCAACAAGGTTGAGTTTCCCTTATTATTAGAGCGCAAGAGTGCTCTAATAGTAAAGGCGTGTTGCATGCAACATTATAAGGCCCCAGCATTATATTTGTTCTAAAATTGAAATGATTAAAGTTAGGATAGTGAAACTTGTAGCAGAGGATCACTGGGATAGGTGGTTAATGGTGTGCAAATCTCAGTTAAATCAGCTGGATAACAGCTGAGATATCACAGTTTGAAAACCGCTCTTTGAAGCCTGATTTTTCATTTAATCCAACTATCTCGATTTGGGCAGGGTTCAGGGTTTTATTGTTTGTTGGTAGGAGGAATCACCTTTTAGAAAATTAATCTTTATATTTACAGAGACCTGACATCGATACCTGAAAAGATACTAGAACAGATTATAAAGCAGTCAGTCTGTAACTATCTAGAAAACAATGCAGTGATTACCAGAAGCCAGCATAGATTTGTCAAGAGTAAGAGCACATTCCCACATACAACAAACCAGCACTTTTTTCTTTTCTTCGCATATTTCCTTGAAGTGTGAAAGACTGTATGTGTTTTTTTAACAGTCCTTGAGGTTGTTTTTAAGCGCATTGACAAGCGGCCAAAACCTACCTTTACAAGTACGGGTTTGAAATGACCTGCATAAATCCTCCTGTCAGAATGTCGGTGTCCTCATGTCAGTTACATAGCGCCTCGCTTCCCTGGCTGTCGGCTCTGCTCCTCTCCCCTCTCTGGGAGCTGAGAGCCCAGGAAGCGAGGTGCTGTGACAGCTGCTCCTCCTCCTCTCCACCCACCCCCCACCTGAGGAGCTTGTGGGAATGTGAAAGGCACATTCTTTAAAATTGCTCGAATGTGCAAATTAAATGCTGGTGTGAATAAATGCAAGTGCATTTTTAAATTTCCTGCATTTAGAAATACCAGCATTTTTCTGTACATGGGAATGCGCTCTAAGTCATACTGGACTAATCTTATCTCCTTTTTTGATCAAGTTACTAGTTTAGTGGATTGTGGGAATGCCGTGGATGTAATATATCTTGATTTCAGCAAAGCATTTGACAAAGTCCCCCATGATATCCTTGTTGACAAGCTGGTAAAAGGTGGGTTAGATGATAATACTATTAGGTGGATTTACAGCTGGTTAAAGAACAGTCATCAAAGAGTGCTCATCAATGGCTCCTCATCAGTCTGTTAGGAGGTGTCCAATGGGGTGCCGCAGGACTCTGTCCTGGGCCCTGTACTTTTCAACATCTTTATAAATGACTTGGATGAGGGAAAAGAAGGAATGCTTATTAAATTTGCAGATGACACAAAACCGAGACGAAATAGCTAACACCTTAGAAGACAGAAATAAACTTGATAAGTTGGGAAACTGGGCTGAAACTAACAAAATGAATTTCAATGAGGATAAACGTAAAGTTCTGCATTTAGGTAAGAAAAATCAAATGTATAAACACAGTATGGGGGATACCTGGTTTGGTAGCAATACACGTGAAAAGGATCTGGGGATTGTAGTTGATCACAAGCTGAACATGAATCAGCAATGTGATGCAGCTGCTAAAAAGGCTAATGCAATTTTAGGCTGCATTAACAGAAGCATCGTTTCCAAGTCACGAGAAGTAATAGTTCCCCTCTATTCTGCACTGGTCAGACCTCATTTGGAGTACTGTGTCCAGTTCTGGGCACCGCACTTTAAGGAGGATGTTGACAAATTGGAACAGGTTCAGAGGAGGGTGACAAAGATGGTCAGGGGTCCAGAAACCAAGTCCTTTGAGGAAAGGTTGAAGGAGCTGGGTATGTTTAGCATTATTATTATTATTATTATTATCAAACATTTATATAGCGCAAGCAATGTACCTGGTGCTTTACAAAGTAATTGAATAGACACGACCCCTGCCCTAGGGCTTACAATCTGAGAGGCGGGGTGTGGGGGGGGTGATGAAGGAAGGGGAACAGAGGGAGAGACAAGGACTGTAGCATTTACGAGTATGTGGGGTCTCAGGTGCACGTGTTTGGCTTGGTTACATCGAGAATGATGGCTGGCTGGTCCATGTGGTGAGGATACGAGTAGACAGACCTTAGATAACAGATTGTACTGGATGGAGGGTATCAGCAGGAGTTAGGAGAGGGGAGCCAGAAGCTGGGGAGAGCAGAGAGGAAGAGGTGGGTCTTGAGGAGGGATTTTAAGGTACGAAGGGAGAGGACGAGGCGGATGTGGGTAGGGAGGGAGTTCTAGGCGCGGGGGGCAGTTAGGGGAGCAGGGGAGGCGTGGGAGGGTGAGAGAGGGGACAGAGGAGGAGTGGAGTTCACAGACTGGAGTACGGAGGGAAATTAGCACAGAGAGGTAGGGGGGGAGCAAGGTTGTGAAGAGCTTTATAGGTTAAAGTCTTGCAAAGAGAATACTAAGGAGAAACATGATATCAGTCTGAAGAGCTGTCACAGAGAGGATAGCAAAGACTTGTTCTCTCTTGCCCCTGAAGACAAGACTAGAAATAATGGGCTCAAATGACAAGAAAGCAGATTTCGGTTAAACATTAGGAGGAACTTCCTAACAGTAAGAACTGTTTGACAGTGGAAGAAATTACCTAGGGCGGGGGTAGGCTCTCCTTCGCTGGAGGTTTTCAAACAGAGACTGGCCAGCCATCTGTCAGGGATGCTGTAGCTGTGGATTTCCTGTAATGAGCAGGGGGTTGGACTAGATGACCTCCTAGTTACCTTCCAATGCTATGATTCTATGGTCATCTAACATGTCTGTATAAATGCTGGAATAGATGGTGTTGCATTTCAGGCCCTTTTCAGACAGGCTGCAGTTTGGGGCGGGGGGAGAAGATAGGTGTGCGCCATGGTGGGTGTGCGGCATGTGAGTGGCCATTACACAGAAGCACACCCATCTCCACTGACCTCCACAGATGGAGCCATCGCCATTTGGGCTGATGGCTCTGTACGTGGGAGATGGGTGGAGCACGCAGGCACGCTCATCGGCGGTCACATGGACGCCCCACCCATTCCCACACATGATCATGGGATGGGGCATCTTGGGTAAATGGGCCTTTGTAGCTTTTTTCTTTTTCATGGAGAAATTTCTCAAAGCAGTGTTGGGTGTTTGCTTTTTGAAGACCGACAAATGGTCTTGAGGCTTTAATTCAGCATGTTAAGTCTAGTTCTGTGCCTCGTACAACCTTGAAGGCGTTGGCATTTCATTTTAATCACTTTGAATGTGTTTCACAACTCTCTTTAAAACACTTTTCTTATAGGTTTATTTGATGTAAATGTGAAAGAAAAAAGGGGCCAATAGACAGCCTTGCCGAACACCACGAGAAAAGGGGATAGAACTGGACAATTGGCCCTGGGACCCCATTCCCTGGTGAAGGGCTATTCACAGAAGGAGAAGTCTACGATAGATATTAGTTTGTGATAATTTCCACTAAAGGTGTTCACGATTGATAGAATCAAAAGCGATTCACAGTTTCGACTGACAGAATTGAAAGCAGACTGAAGTTCAAAAAAGGCAGCAAATAAAGAAGATTTTCCCCTAAGTCTGACATATTCAAAAATTACCTGATTTTAAAGAAATACATGATCGACAGTTGCTACTCCCGTGGTGAATCCGGCTTGTTCCTGGCCAAGAACATTGTTATCTGAAACCCATTGCTCGAGTTTATTAAATAAAAAGGCTGTATAGAGTTTCCAATTACAGCGAGAAGGCTGATGGGGCGATAAATTACTGGATCATTCCATTGTCCTTTTTTATATATTGGGATAATACTTTTGCACCACATCAATGGGGTAGTTTCTTTCCTCCAGGATTCAAGGGGAAAGTGGCTTCAGTTTTGCAGGAAATTGCAAGACAAATCATAGCTACTCTGTCTGCTGAACTCCAGCCGTAACAGCAAACACTCAAACACACCACCCAATATCATTAGACAAGAAGCAAGACGCGGGGAGAGGGTAAACATGTTATTTCCACCCACAATACTTCCTGGCAGCAAATACAGGCTTAATGGAGGATTTTTGGGAGGCTAAAAATGTGACAAGGCTTAAATGCAAGACACAGTCACGTGGCAATTGCCGTAAGCGCCTGTTCCTGATTGTGTCTAAAGACACCAAAAGTGTTACAGTGGGTGTTTTCAGATGGATATGGGGCTGCCCACCCTTGGAGCTGCTCCAGCAGTGCATCCCCACGTCTGCCCGCTCCCAGCACTGCTGGGGTCTGGATCAGACGGACCTGGCAGGTTCCCCAGTCTGTGGTCCCTCCGTGCAGCACCCACCCCTCACACACACACCATAGAGTGATTGGCTTAGAGCGTCCACAATTCTATGGTGTTGCCTGGAGCAACAGCAGGCTGGAAATGGAGCAGCAGCATGGATCCATGCATTAGATGGACCACTGCTCTGCTGTGGGACGGTGCCTTGGAGTTGGCCAGCCCGCTCTGCCACCGGTGCGCTGGGATATTCTAGAATGCAGTGGGCTGTTGCGGAGTAGGCACAGCCTGCCCGCATCTGCTCTGCCTGCACATCTAGCGGGGTGCCTTTAGACGGACAGGCCACACAGGAGTTAAGCAGGCTGGCACAGCCAGCACCAGGGCAGCCCATCTGGCTAAAAAAAACATCCTATGTGTGGGAAACATCCCAGTTCCTTGATGTATTGTACTGTTCTTTTATTTGCTTGTAATTATTTCTTTCAGTTGTCTTCCTCCAAGCTAGAATCCTATGTCTGCAGGGTCCCAGAAGCTGTATAATGACCCCCGGAAGAGTCCCGGATCGCTGTTGTGTGTGAGTGAGTAATTGGAGTTCCAGCCCTGCTTTAAACTCGGATCAGATAATTAGATCTGACCAGATTGTCTCACTCACACATAACAGTGATCCGGGGCTTTTTATACAGCTTCTTGGGCCCCGTGAACATAGGATTTTAGCACTATTATGTTTGAGTTCACCCTTGATTCACAGACTGTTGAAGACAATGGGAGTTTCCCCACTGATTTTTTTTTTAGAGTAGACTCAAAATTTGTCAGGGACAGGGAATCAGTGGTCCTGAATCAACATCTTTGCAATGGCACTGACAGTATTGCTGTCTGTTCTAATTTAGAAAATAATTCCAAGGTTAAAGGGCCAAACTCAGCACTGATGCAGTTCCACATAGCAAAAGCAGCTTCTGCGGGGAAACTCTGGAGTAAGTGATTTGTGAATCATGCCCTTAGATAGTTATGAAAATGGAATTTAGGCTCAGAAGTTACTTGGTCACTTTTGTAAAATTTATGCAATGATCACTCAGCATATGTGTGGTTTTAATACTTAGGATTAGTCTGAGTGTTGGCCTTACCTTTCAAACATGATTGCTGAAAGTTGTGCAGATGACTAAATGGACCATATAATTTGTCTGTCTGGTTATTGCTGTTGGGTGGAGTTTTGCTGACTGGTTAGACCGTCATCCAACCTGCCACCCCTATCAGCAGGTATCTACCCTTTCAGAGCTGAACCAAGGTTAGTCCTCCTCATGGGTTAAAAATGAGACACTGCCTAGCCAAGATGACCAGTAATAACAGTTAATAAGATTGTTCTACCTTCGACACACAAGCACCAGGAAATGGGCAGTGAGCCAAATTTTTCAGATGTGAAAGAACTGTGTCACATCAACATTGAGTTAATTACTGCCATTGTTCCTTAGAGCTTATTTTTGGAGAGAAGATAGGAGGATTTTAAATGTTCAGATGTCTCATTCCATTTTGGTTTCTCTTTAAAAACAAACTAAAGTGAATTTTTATATGCTCTGGTCTTTCCCATTCTGGACAGGATGGGTTATAAGGGCTGGTTTCACCCTTGGTTTGGAGTGGCTCGCCTGAAGACACTTTAGCAGCCAGAAAAAAAAAAAGTGTTCGTGAATGTTTCTAAGATAACACTGTGTTCAAACTACTTAAATTACATTTTTTATCTTTTTATTTTAGCATACAACCTTCCCAGGAGACCAGTACACACAGCGAATAAACACATTTTATAGTTATAAAACAATTTTGAAATATTTCTGTCCAAGTCTGGAATGAAATGGAATAAATTGCAAACCAAAGCCTCAGTTTTCAAAAGTGATCAGTTCTGTTTTTGGGTGCTTAGGACAAGACACCTGAGACCAAGTTTCTCAGAGGTGCGGAGTTGTTGGTTTGTTTGTTTTTGCCAGTGTGAACCTATTTTAAGACATAAATAAAATTCTGTGCCAATTTTGAGAATTGGCAACTGCCTATGGTGTGTCTCTTGACATCCACTGAAATGGTTGGTGTTCAACACATCAGACAACAAAGACAAGATGTCTCCAATAAGAGACTGAAAGTTGTGACCCCAAATCAGCAGTTCTTTCTGAAAATATGGGCTTTGTTATTCTAGCCATAGTTTGATTGGTCTTTAAACAATGCACACTGATTACAATGTTGCAATGAGTGCTTTAAAAGGAGAAATGTATTTTTAAAATAAGTACCTTTAAACTTTACTTCTACCTTTAAAATACTGTTACAGGAAAATTTGGGGGGGAAATGCAATTTATTTTCTCCCTTTTAAAATGTTCTGATTGTTTTTCTTTTTTCCTTGGGAGAAAATGTTTTATGGCTGAAACTATGGGTGTCTTTAGACATAACATCAATGGGTGTCTGAATGTGTGTTTTGACCTTGATATGAACACCGGTTTGGCCCTGTGTTCACCATGTGGCACTGCTTAGACACACAGCCCATCTTGGGGCAAATCGGTGTTTTGCTTGCCACCCAGTCTCAGCGCATAAGCATTGATGCCTCGTTCCCCGTGTTGTACCTGCTAACATGCCATGCAAAATCATTAGACACAACATTGGCCACATGTTCAGCCAAAACACGCAAATTATCTTTGTGATGCAATGGTGTTCACACTACGTGTTCAACGGGTGGCCAACTTGGTGTTGGGATTGTTATGGTGCTTACACACAATGACCAAACACGTGCTGCTTAGGGGTTTTGATGCCCAATCTTTGTTATGTCTAAAGATGCCCTATATATGTCACAGCACTGGCAATGCTGTGTCAGATTTGCACATCCTGATGAGCAGGTGTATATACTAGTACACCCAAGTCTGTAGCTTTGTACACTCATAAGAAGACTTTTAAATGAGCCAAAATGAACTCTGTCCTGAGTCATCAGGTAAGAAGGCTCAGGCCTGGATTGAAGACCTCCAAAAATGCAACTAAATCTGAAGCTGACATACTATGGGTCAGGAATCGGACCGACTCATGTAGAGTCACATCACATCATCTGCAGAAAGGGTCACAATCTTGACTGGTATTTCGAATACTTTGCAAGTGTCTCCCCACCCATCACCCACCCATCATGCATGTTGCCGGGCTGCACAGGGCACCAATGCAGCCCTGCAACATGTATGGTGGGTGGGTGGGTGGTAGGTGGATAATGGATGTGGAGGTGCTTGTCTAAAAACACCCTTTGTTATTGACTATGGTTACAGAATTGCACTGAAGTCTCAGAATCATGTTCTGAGACCAAAACTGTTCTGCTTCAGTTCTGGTGCAAGCCAAAAACGTCTCGGTACACCTGAACCAGTTCAAACCAGTTCACGTAGGAAGATTTTAAATCATGACAATACTGATTTGCAAAGTGGGGTGGAGCACATTCATGGATCTAAATTTGCCACCTGTGTCAAGGTATTACCACTTCCTATTTTACACAAAAGTAAACCGAGGCACAGAACATTGTAGCATTGCCACAATCTCACCGTGAGTCAGCAGAAGAGTTAAGGAAATAAAATCATGTGGCCATGTGTCTCAGACCCCCCTTCTCTTATCACTAGTCCTCCTCCTCCCTCTACATAAATAACTGTAACCCCACCCCACCCCAAACTCTTGGAAAGAATAATTGTTTGTCAATACCCTCTGCGAAAGCCACAACACCATCTCCAGTGAGCCCTCTCACCTCATGCTCCCCATTGTTGGGCTGAGGGATTCCACAGATCACATGAGGCCTGGGCAGGAAAGGAGGCAGGCACTTAGCATAGAGTTGCCACCATAGATATGACCCGGACATTCCTATTTTGGCCTATGGGAGTGGCAGAGTCATTTCCACGAGAGGTGGCACCACCTACTCTCTTCTGATTGTTAGAGCCTGGACTGACAGAGACACTTGACACACTGGTAGAGGCCTCCCTACAAGAGCCCCAAACCTGGAAATATCACTGGGGAGATTCTGGAGAAATTCCAGAGCCCAACCCAGGTCCTCTGCTATACTTTATTTCACTTTCCATGTGAGACTACAGTTGACTGCAGCCTTAAAGTGACAGGACTCCTGCCTGATGCTTTCCAGCCCTTCAACAGGGCAGAGAAGCCTTGACAAAATCAATGTGCAAAAATCCTCCCAGAAACTGTTTGTATGTGTTTGAGATACTCCTAGTGTAGGAATGGAATGGATACAGATTTGAAAGGGGGCAGCACAGACTGGGATAGTCTACAAAATCCGTTTTTATTCGAACCCTTATTCTGAACTGATAACTTGAATTATTATTTTTTTCGGTTCAGCTCTAGTTCGGCTTCAGCAAGCACTTTCAAATAATGGTTCAGGTTCTGTTCTGGGACAAGAAAAAATAAAGGCTCAAACTGGTTTTTGGTTCAGCTCCCTGCTGAAAATGGGGCCTTGCAGGCCAAGAGCCTGGGAACCTCTGACCTAAATGCTACAGGAAATAGTGGTAGTGAACAGGTTAGACCCTTCTGCGCATTCTGATTTAGCACAGAACGGAAACCACAGTGTGTTGCTAGGGAACACTGTACTGCGGAAGTACTGTCTTTTGGATGAGTAGCACAACAAAAGCCACAGCTGCCCCGTTTGTGTCCTGAGATGACAATGGGATCGATGCATGCGACAGACGCTTGCACCTTTGCAGAACCTCACTGGAGTCAAGATGTATGGAAGTGTAATTGTCTGCCCTTTAGCTTTCAGGATCTAACTATGTGTAGGGTAGAAGATAAACAGAGATCTTAGCTCAGCACATAAACATGTACCCATATATATTCAGTTATTTCAAATGTATGTATACAATATACATTGAGATTTTCTGCAGTCAAATAGGCATGCAGATGTTGGCTCATGTTATAAGCACTTAGGTTTAGATCTCATGACATCTTTTTGCAAGAGTGAAGGGTGTTAATCTTTGTGAATTAGCAAAATTACCTCTTGGGTAATTACTTTTTACCCACCCAAATTCTCCTGCAATTAGTGCTGGAGATGGTTTTCTTCACTTCCTCTCTGAAGCTAGTAATAGGTTACTCCAAGGTGTGCATTATTAGGCTGTTGCTGCGTGCCCACAGTGTGTTGTGAGGCATAAACAAGAAAGATGAGAAGCTTACTGATAAACGTGCACTCTGCAGGAGCTTATTGTTATTATCATCTGACTCATTAATAGTACATTATATTATTATGATTATTATTTCAAGGCAGTTTTTTAGTGGCTAATGTAGCTATAAAAACTAGTTTCTGCTAAATTTATTGTATTTATTTATTTTAAAAATGTTCTACCCCGCCCATCCTGCCACAGGCGGCTTACAATCAAGAATAAAAATAAGACTTAAAACACGCAAAATAGGAAGGATTAAAACACCTCCACACCCCCACCCTAACCGACCCCCCCCCACCATCCTCCCCACCAAAAGCCAGGCAGAACAGCCACGATTTACAACAGCATCAAAAAGAGGGGAGATTCGGGGCCAAACGGGCCTCCACAGGCACGGGGTAGCCACCAAGAAGGCCCTCCCCATTGTGGTCCCCTGGCAGAATCAGAGAACCTCAAGGAGAGCCCCCCCCCTGGATGACCGCAGGGGCTGATCCAGGACTGGGGGGGGGGTGCGGAGGGGAGGGGAGGTGGTCCCACAGGTAGGTCGGGCCAAAACCATTTAGGGCCTTATAGGCAAGCACCAACATCTTGAAATCGGGCCCGGAAGACTATAGGCAGTCAGTGCAGAGACCAAAGAAGTGGTGTTATATGTTCCCGGCAGCCCAATCCCACCAGGAGACAGGCCGTCCAATTTGCACCAGCTGCAGTCTCCGAACCATCTCCATGGGTAGCCCCACGTAGAGCGCGTTACAGTAGTCAAACCTAGAGGTGATGAAAGCATGGATGACAGTGGCCAGGTCAGAGTCCAAAAAATACGGCTGAAGCCGACGCACCAGATGTAGTTGGCGAAAGACACTCCTTGCCACAGACTCCACCTGAGCATCCAAGTGGAGCTCTGAATCAAGGAGCACCCGCTGACTCTGTACCTGGGGAATCAGCGGGGGGCAGACCCCATCAATGATGGGTGCCGTCACCCCCGCCGCCTTACTCACCACCATCACCTCCATCTTATCGGGATTCAGCCTCAGTCGATTTGCCCTCATCCAATCCTCCACAGCTGCCAAACACCCAGTAAGCACCGAGACTTCAGGGCCTGGATCTGATGCAAAGAAGAGGTAAAGCTGGGTGTCATCAGCATATTGATAAATGGAAAATGAAAATGTTTACACCTCTTTATTGTTAGGCAAGTATTATAGACAATTATAGCTTGATTGCTCTAAATGGGAGGAGGGAAGAATCTGTGTATGCGCCAAATAGACTTAGGGTGTTTTTATACGTGATGGTGCTGCGTGCCGCCATGCTTCAATCCTGCCCCAAGTGAGGGGCCTCATTCTGGGTAGGATTTGGCCAGGCTGCTGAACAAACGTGATGGCGGGCCTGGGAGGCAGAGGAGAGGGTGTGTGTGTGTGATGTACGGATGTGCATCTGCACAGCCTCGCCCCCATGCTGCCAAGAGCAGCCTGCTCCCCTCCTTGACAGGCAGTCATGGCGGCCTATGAGGCCACCATGGCTGCCTGGAACTGCGTGGACCCAGATCGGGGTAAGTGCAAGTGGGCCAACACACATGATGGCCCGCTTTACCCCAGTCCAAAGTTCTTTGCATGGGCCATGGCAGCGCTTAGTCTAGGCTGTTCCTCAGGGATGGTCCTGAGGAACAACCTGGGCTAAGCGCCACCACGGCCTGTGCAAACCCAGGTTCTGGCCCCGGGTAACCTCTGGTGACTGGTTGTGACAGCACCATGGCTGTCCACGCAGGTCAAGGCGTGGAATCCATGGTATCATCACGTTTGAAACACACCCTTAGTTTTTCCTTAGTAAAAGAAAGGAGATCATCATTTCGTAATAAATACAAGTCCAGTGTCAAGGGCACTGTCAGAATTCCATTCAGGGTGGGAGAGCTGCTTCACCCTGCCTGTTTCTGACTGAACATGCCTCTTTCCAAGCATTGTGGTGCTATGATGCTTAGAAAAGGGGCACGATCGTGTCAGAAAGAGTGGGGGGGGGGAGGGAAGGGAGCATAGGGGTTCCCCACCTCTTTCTGGCATGACCATACCCTTTTTTCAACCATGATGATGCCACAATGCTTGGAAAGACGGAGTCAGGCAGGAGTCAGGGGGTGCAACTGCTCAAGGAGCTGGCTGGTGACTCAGCTCTGGCAGTGCACTTTGGGTCTGTTTTGCACAGGTGCAAAACAGACCTCACAGGACCCACCCTCAGGTATATAAAAAGTCAGGAAGAGCCCTGTGAGGTCCCAAAGCTTGCATACTCTTGCCAACAGAAGCTGACCCAATAAAAGACAACATCTGAATGACTTGGTCTCTGTTTCTTACATTAAGGACCAACACAGCAAACACACTCTCTCTAGATTTCATTTGTCAGGTCCTGGCCTTGAACCTCCACCCTCTAGACTTTTAGAGTGGTCACCAGTCTGCCTGCACCACCACCTCATTTTGCCTTAAGCCCAGCCACTCCCCACAAGAGGCCTTCCGGACTTGCCCATGCCATTCCCCTCCTACCTGTCTTCATCGTCTGTCACATCTCCCATCGTCCTGGTTGGTTGGCTGCCAGTCAGCCAGCATATAAGGCTTGCTGGTAACACCAGGAAACTAGGTGGAGCAATACCCCTTTGGATGTTGTCTTGTTCTGTTTCCAGTTCTTGATCCTCCTAGTCTTGCTCCCTTCTGCCTTGGTCCTGTTCCTCTCTTCTTTGCTCCCTGGTTCCCCTTCCTACCTTTCTCCCTATGCTCTATACCTTGCCTTTTGCTCTGTGCCCTCCTTTGTTCCTAGTTGTGCTTATAGTCTTTGCCCTCAGCCTTGCCTCTTGTTTCCCCTCTTGTCTTGTCTCCCAACCCTGATCCTGGCCCTGTATCCCAGACTCACATCCTGGATGTGTCTCACCCCTGTGACCCTGACAAATGGTTTGTTTGTTTCATTCGTTCGTTTGTTCGTTCGTTCATTTGCTCGTTTGTTCATTCAAATGGTGATATCATGGATAAATGATAGGTTATAGTCATACTTGGGTTAATCCTAGGAAGAATGTCAATATCAGGGCAGAGGCTTTGGCTGTTATGATAAATTACAGTAATTGAGACTGGAGGTCACGATAGCATGGATCAGAATAGTCAGTCTCCATGAATCCAATCTCAGTCCAACCTTCCATCTATATGCATATGGAAATCCATGTTTTTGATGGCATAACTCGTTGGTGCTAGAAGTGAGAAGTCCTGTGAGACCAGGAGCAAGGCCAGGATAATTAGTCTGGGAGAGTTTATTTATTATTTATTTATTTATTCATATTTATATCCCGCCCCTCCTGAAACAGCTTGGAGTTTCACAGAGTGAAGGGGTGGACTGTAGCAAAGACTACTGTTAGGAAGCAAGTGTTTTGCTACACATAATATGAAACTATTGTACTTTTTCAGTAGGTGAAGTAGCTGAAGGAGTAGCAGGAAATATTGGGAGGAGCTTGCTTGCTAGCCCTTGGTGTCATCCCTGCCCAAGACTTCAAAAATAGTCATGAACTCTTCATCTTCCCCCCAAAACGTTCCTCTCCTATTTCCCTCTCAGTTTCCATTGAGGGTGTCAACATCCACCCTGTCCCTCAGGCGCATAGTCTGAAATTCATTTTTGACTCCTCCCTCTCCTTTATGCCTCAGATCCAGGCTGTAGCCGCTTTGCCCTGTATAATATTGCTAAAATCTGGTTCTTCCTTACTGTTGTCACTACAAAAACCCTAGTCCTTGCTCTCATTGTCTCTTGCCTTGACTACTGTAACTTCCCCCTTACTGGTCTCCCCTGCTCTGATCTCGCCCACCTCATCGTCATTCAGTGTTCTGCTTCTAAAGTCATCCACCTTGCCCAGCATGTTCAGCCCCTCCTCTCCACCATACATTGGCTCCCTCTACGGGAATGCATTCAGCACAAGCTCCTGGTTTTCACCTTCAAGGCTCTTCATGGCCTTGCTCCCCCCTATTTCTCCATGCTTGATCCCGCCACATTCCTGCCTGGGAGCTTTGCTCCTCCTCTGCTCCCACTCTCGCCTGCTTGTGACATTTAGAGGAGCTACCCAGCTCCTCTAAATGTCTTTGCCCCTTCTCTCTTGCTGCCTCCCATGCCTGGAATTGCCTCCCTGGATACATTTGTTCTGCTCCCTCCCTCCCAACTTTCAAATCCCTCCTGAAATCCTATCTCTTCCATCAGGATTTCCTGGCTCATTGTGAGTGAAATTACATCCTCCTCCCTTCCTCCTTCAGAATCTCTTTCCTGTAACTAAGGTTGATTTCAGACGTGACGGGCGGCCGCTTTCACCATGAGCCATGGGGCGGTTGGGACCACGGCCAGGGGTGAAGGGGTGCGCCAACAGACGTGCGCTCCATTGCCCCCAGTCATGGTCCGAACCACCCATGGCCTGTGGTGAAAGCGCCCGGCCGTAACGTCTGAAATCATCCTCTGATATTTTCTTACAAGTTTGATATTTTTATAATGNAACAGACGTGCGCTCCATTGCCCCCAGTCATGGTCCGAACCACCCATGGCCTGTGGTGAAAGCGGCCGCCCGTCGCGTCTAAAGCGGCATCCCCGCGCCCGTGGAGGGGACAGGGCTGCACGGTGCAGCGTCCTACCACACGGCCCCACCCCCTGCATTCCCCAGCGGCCCTCCCCCCTCCCGACGGGCAGCGGCAGAGGCCTATCCAGTCGCTGCCGCAACCAAAGGCAGGGGTTAATCCCATTGACCGCAGTGAACGGTAAGTAACCAGATGTTACTTTCCGTTCACCATGGCCGTGGTGGCCTTTCACCACACTTCTTGACCTCCTCGTGTCTGGAGGTCCAGAAGTGTGGTGAATGTAAACACGGGCCGCGTTTGACTGTCGTGCACATCTGGTGGTGAGCCAACTGACGTTCACCACAGTCAAACGCGGCCCGTGTTCGACTGTGGTTCAGCCGGGGTGAACGTCAGACGCATAACGTCTGAAATCACCCTTCCCCAATACATATTCTGGCTGCGGGAGGGAATGAGCAGCCAGGATATGCTCAGGGATCAGCTGAACTGAAAACCCCCTCCCCCCCAACGTGGCTTTGCCGGCAGACATGCGCAGGGATGCAGAGCTCAATTTTCTGCTCTGCATCCCTGTGCATGTCTGCCGGCAAAGCCATGTGGGGGCACTTTTAGACCAGCCAATCCCCGTGCATATCCTGGCTGCACATTCCCTCCTGCAGCCAGAATATGCGCGGGGGGAGAAGGTCTGAAAGTGGCCTCAGTTAAGCACATGCACCTGCGTCTTCTTAACCTCATGTATGTACCCTTGTCTCTCCGGATGTTCACCTCTACCTCGTCTTCCCTTTCCTTGTCTCTTAGATTGTAAGCCCTTTGGGGTATGGACCTGTCTGTAACTACTGACTGTACAGTGCCAGGTACATCGCTGGTGCTATCGAAATAAATAAATAAATAAATAATGTAAACCACTGCAAATGCAGAAAACTTGGTTAGTGCCTCAGTTCAGGAATACACTTAAGCATAAACTTATCATTTTGATTGCATGCCTAAATCCCACTGACTAATCAAATTTAAAGCTAATCATATGGTCAAATGCTGCTCAGAATAGTTCTGCTTTTCAGAACTGGGAGATATAACAGTTCTATGCTTTTACTCATGTAACAGAACAATATCATCTCACCTATTTACCTAATCAAAGCAACAATTAATACCTCTTGAATTTCAAACATCCATAAACTGTTAAAATAATCTGATGCCCTCAAATTATTGCTTGGTGAAATTACATGACATAACATTCCCACCTTCAAGAACCATTCCTTTCAATTGCATATTGCCAAATCCTTTTATACTGAACACCCTAGTTTAATGGAAAAAAATTTCTAGCCCCATGGGAGTTTGATATATTGAACTAAAAATCAATGAATTGGAGAAAATCACAATTAATGGGAACTTTGGAGCAGATCAAAAGGCAAATATGATGGGTAAAAGTATTCTTTTTTTTTAGCATATGTTGCATTTAGGGCTGAACCAAATAGTTAACAAAATATTCATGCGCATTTCCAAGTTTCTGAGGATCGGGCCCAAATGTTCGGCCAGTTCTTGGTAACGTGGTTGAATCCTCAGTACTTGACTACTTAGTAAAATACCAAGTATACCCCCTGTATAAGGGGACTCTGTACTCGGTAGTACCGAGTCCCCTTATACAGGGGCAGGAAAAGTCCTTATAAGGAGGTATATGCCCCTAGCTCGCCTTCCTGCCCGTTCCCCCTGCCACCTTCCCTGCTGCCTCCTGCCCCTTCCCTCCTTTGCTTAATTCAGGATTTACCGAATACCATACAGAGTACTGGGCCAATTCCTCAGTTACTTGGTACTCAGTAAAACTGAGCCGAATGCCGGAATACTTGGTAAAAATCGAATAATTCCAATACCAAATTTCAGCCCTGGTTTAATTGAAATCAATTGTTTCTTGTATAGACAACAATACTGTTTGCAGCTCTTTTTGTTTAGCAAAATGTACTACAACATTGTTCAGGTTAAAACTTTCAAGTCTGCAATACTTTGGCAATATTCCCCGCTAACAACTTTACCAGCTCTGCAGGCTAATGCTCTTGAGGGCTTAACTCTCAGATCTTCTTTTGTTACCAAAGCCCTACCTCAGGTGTCAAGTGATGAATGTCTGGAAAGGAACTGTGTGAGGAGTTATCCCAAGAGCAAAGATAAAAATAATTCAGAATGTTTCTATTTGTCAGGAAATACAGAAACGTTTGCTTGAATTATGAACAGTATATTAGCCGTATTCTCTACAGAAGCAGAAGGGGAAAGAGTTGATAACTGATGAGGTATGCCTTCCTCCAAGATGGGATAATTGATTTAGCTTGTTTGGCAATACAGCCCAGAGATTTGAACTTGATGAAACCATCCAACTGATTAAAAAAATCATTGCTAAAACACGAAAAGGCTGGCATTGATGCAGCACAATTAGAAGTAAAAACAAACATATATTTAGGGCCATATGCTCTCATTCATTATGCACCAGAAAGGCTGGAAGGAAATAGCTTAAGTTATGACAAAACAGAACGGAGACCACACTGGACATATAACTTTTGTAATTCCATAAGGAGATTCATGCTGAAACAGCAACAATAGGTAACATCCCAGCTTTAACTCTTACTGCATAGTGTGGCATCGACCCCTTTCAGACCTACCCCTACCCCCTTGCACATATTTTGGCTGCGGGAGGGAATGCACAGCCAGGATATGCGTGGGGTGCTGCTTGTCTGAACCCTCCCCCCACCCCCCCACCCCCCGTGCGCGTGCGACCTTGCCGGCAGATGCACAGGGATGTAGAGCAGGAAATCCAGCTCTGCATCCTTGCTCGTGTCTGCTGGCAAAGCGGTGCGGGGGGGAGGGGGGAGGGAAGAGGCTTTCAGACCAGCTGATTCTCGCACATATCCTGGCTGCGCATTCCCTCCCGCAGTCAGAATATGCACGGGGTGTGTATGTGTGTGTGAAGAAGACATAGTCTGTGGGAAGGCATGAGGAGTATAGGACATCCAATACTGCTGTACATATTCCCCTACTATCGCAACAGAGCTTTCATGTACATAAGAACTACCATATTGGGTCAGATCAAAGGTTCATTCAACCAAGAATCACCACCTAAAAAGAATAGCTTCAAAACAACCTCTGCAATGAAGACCGAGGCAAAGAATTCACATAGCTTCTCTGCAATGGCTTGTGAACCCTCTGGTGTTGCTGGGGCAAGGGCCGGCCGGGAGTGGAGCTGCAGCATAGATCCACCAAGCAGGTGGACAGCAGCTCCGGTCCAGGCTGGCGCCTCGGGTTTGGTTGGCCTGGTCCATTGGCAGCACTCTGGGATATTCCAGAGCAGGGGCGGCTGGTGGCTTTTTAGTTTGGAGGGGCAGTAAGGCTGTCTGGCCTGCCGGCGAGCTGGTGGGCAGAGCCAGGGCAACGGTAGGCAGAGCCAGGACAACGGTAGGTGGAGCCAGGGCAACAGTAGACGGAGCCAGGGCATAACCCAGCAGCCAGGAGTTCCCAGGGTTAACATCAGATGGAAGAAAACCCAGTCTAAAATGCACTTCAAGCTTAAAAGGGAAACAGTGGCAAAACCCTGGCACAACCCAGGAGCTCCCAGGGTTAACAT
>QEPC01005805.1:9825986-9857471 GCA_003113815.1 Sphenodon punctatus | reverse complement strand
AGACAGTGGGATGGCTGTGGCAACCAGGGGGCGGAGCTACGCTCAGTGCAGGGCTCAGGGAAAGAACACGCCCAAATGCAATCCCCATCAGACGAAACAGCTGTGAGCTCTGACCCCGCCCCTAACGCAACAGTGTGGCCAGGGACTGAGGCCTATATAAGACACCAGAAGGGCCTGTAGACCCTGTCGGTAATCATTGGTGAGAGGCTGGCCCCTGGTTGCTTGGAGACCTGGGTCTGTTGAAAGAGCGATACAGTTGGGTGTCATCAGTATGCTGATGACACCACACTCTGAACCTCCTGATCACATCACCGAGTGGCTGCATGTATACGTTGAACAGGAAAGGGGACAAAACAGAACTCTAAAAAGGGAAGGTTAGAGACAGGCCAATAGCTGGCAAGGGAGTCAATGTCAAAATAATGGTTTCTTGAGCAGAGGCCGAACCACTGCCTCCTTGAGACAACATGACTCTCTACCCTCCTGAAGGGAGGCGTTGATCACCCCAGCCAGCAGCGGCCCCATTGTCTCCTAGCAAGATTTAATCAGCCAGGACAGACAAAGATCTAATTCGCAAGATGTGGCCCTAACAGCCCCAAGAACACCAACCTCATCAGCGGGTGTCACCGACTGAAATTGATCCCATAAAACCAGACAAGACGAGGCTTCCATAGCCTCCAGTTCTCCTAGTGTATTAATTGCGGCATCGAAGTCATGGTGAATCCGAGCGATTTTATCCACAAAGTAGTCCACAAACATGTCACAGTGAGCAGCAGATGACTCTACTCCAAGGCGAAGGGAGGCCAGACTAACCAGCCCCCGCACAACCCGGAAAAGCTCCATTGGACGGGATTTTGCGGATGCTATGAGGGTAGTAAAAAACTCCTTTTTGCTGCCCACATAGCTACAGCATAGGCCCGTAAACTGGCTCGATGGTGCAATCTGCCGGCTTCAGCACACGAACGACGCCCCTCCCCTCAAGTCCTGAAATAGTGAGCTCAGGAGAAAGGAATGGAGAGTAGAGCATGCATACAAGGATCGGGGATGGATCCATGGCATGCGTTCATGATCTGGACCCTCCTCTTCCTTCCCCCATTCTAAGGACATCCCATAAGCACTCCCTAACCCCAACTTCTACCAAAGAAAACAAATGCTCTGCTTGAGTCACTTTCATGAAAATTTGGTATTTCCCTTGTAAGGATCATCCAGTTAGGAATACAGACATGCATCTGGGCAAATTATTTCCAGCAAACACAGAGGAATATTTGTGGTCACCTGCAGAAACATTCAGTGGTGTACTTAATGGTGGCTCTTGTTTCTCATTATGGTTCTGCCTTGTTATACTTACAATAATTTAGTGGCTATTGATTATAGCCCTTTTGGTCTGGTTGAGATTATTGGTTTTCCAATGGCATAGTCAAATATTACATCTTCCAGATTATAAAGATGTGCTATAATTGCAAAATGATTTAAGGGCATTTCAGTTATTTATATTGATCTCCTTACTAAACTTCTGTCCATGTTCTATGGCCAGTGCTATTGATGACAATCTATATCGGGGGTGAGGAACCTCAAACTCGGGTGCCAAATACGACCTGTGGCTAGTTTTTATTTGACCTCTTTACAGTCCCTGGATCTGGCCCCTGGATCCAGTTCCTACACTCAAGCACTGAACAACTGAATTTATGAGAAAGGAGGAGAGATGAGAGTATGCACACAAGGATAGCGGGTGGATCCATGATCTAAACCTTCCTGTTCCTTCCTCCACCCTGAACATTCACCTTCAACACCCCTGCCTCCAGTTTCCAAGTGGTCCTTTGAGTCTGTACTAGTTGTGTAACCAAGGTCTCTGAGATGAAGAGGCACTTTCCTTACTTGGGTGTGGGGTGGGGGAGAACTAGGAGGAGGGCAATAGACACAGAGAGGAGAAATGTGAATGTGGGTCACAGCTCTCTCCCCCCGACACCTCTGTACTAATTTTCAAAGTGCCCGCTGGGAGAAAATAGGTTGCCCATTCCTGGTCTGTATAACCATAATTTCATAGACATATTACAGAAGAGCTTTGAGGTCCTGGCCAAGATAGAGGCTCCTTCCATGAAGGTGCTGTGTGTACACATGTAAAAAGAGAGAGACTCTGACCTGAATAGCTTGCAGTCTAGGAAGCTTATCCTGCAAACAGTTACCCACAGTTCTGTTGAAGCCACTAGGTCTATAGATGCATAAGTGTTTGCAGAACTTGGACCTAAATAGTTGATCTAATTGAATTTTTAGGAAAGCACTGCAGTATTTTAGTGGGCAGCTATACAATTATCCAGAATTATTAATAAATCTGTACAGGAATGGAAAATAGCCTAAAGGCCATAATATAAGCCGTAAACATTGACATAAGCATAGTTCCCAAATACACAAGCACTGAAAAATATATAAATCAATGTGTGGGAATCATTCTAGTCCAGTGGATAAAGCACAGGGCCCAGATGGTTCAAATCCCAGCTTGCCAATGGGCTCATGTGGTGGCCTTCAAGCAAGTCACTCTCTTTCCTACCTTGGAGCAGGTGGTTGTTTCAATACCACTTAAAGTCAATTACAGCCCTGCAATTGTGTGTTTAGTCAACACACTAAACAATAAAGAGCATAAGATAACAATAAACAGAAGCCTTTATTATGCAGCTGTGTAAACACAAACACTCTTCCCCATCAGTACATTAACGTACTATTCTCCTCTGCCTCCACTACATACCCTCGCTCAGAACCTTCGGTGGTTCCTTGGACAAGGGCTGGGTCTCAAGCTTGAGAGTCATGCTGTTCATGTCCACATTGACCCATCCTGGCTCCAGGACAGAGACTGCCATGAAGGGATGTCTGCCAGTTCCTTGTTGGTGCACCCTATCCCTGTTCCTCCCTGTCATTCAACCCACACTCCCTAACACCTTCCTCATTTTTTTCACACACCCCTTCCCCCCACTCCCAAAGATGCAACTCCGCTGTATGCTTCCACAGCCACTTAATGGCATGTGTGAAGTACAATAGGATTTATTCCCAAATTGATATTGCTCTTTCCTCCATTCCTTCCAAAGGGCATTGGATGTTATTAATTTCAATATGTACACAGCTTAACAGTATTATTAAAGCTAAATGCTGCCCCTTGACCCTCGCCTGTTTTCCAGCTTCAGTGTTGCTGCCAACCTGCAAAGAGAAAAGGTTTGGGCAGTGGATGGGGTGCGTTTCGCTGGGTGGAGATGTCTGTGTAAACACCGTGGGCGGTAGGTGTAGGTGCGTGCACTCTCCCACACAACACCCACCTCCACCGACCCGCGGAGCAACGGACTCCACTGCCGATTGCTCCGGGTGTTGTGCGGGAGCATGCATGCACCTACACTCACCGCAAGTGGTGTTTACACAGACGCCTCCACCCATCTCTACCCAGCGAAACTGGGTGGAGGCATCTCATGTGAAAAGGGCCCATGCTGCAGGGCTGTAGTGTTGCCCTGTACCATGTATAATAAAATGTAACACATATTTTATCGGTGTTAGAGTGTCTGTGTAAAAAGTGTGGATGTATGGAGCCCAAGTTGTAAGGAACAACAATATGTGATAGTGTACATCATCTTTGCTGCTTTCATACCACATAAGTTAAGGCCATAGGCCTTAAGTTGCAATTTCCAAACTTTTTGGATCAGGATTGAAATTGCAAAGGCCTTAACTCCTTTCATAAACCAATACGTTTTTTGATTAGTAAATGTATTTAAATGTATACCCCATCCTTCCCCAAAGACATGCTCAGAGGTAGACAATAAATTGACCCAAATATTCAATGTAAATATTTATGGGCTAATGGTTTTAGGTTAGCAAGAGTAAATTGTTTATTCTAAGAAAAGATTTCATTGAGGGATGAGAGATATATTGTTTCTTCAACTCAGAGGTGGTGTATACAGTGAGTGTCTTCAGACAGACCCAGGGCTGGCCACCCCTGGACCTGCTATATAGGGATTGGTGTGCTAAGATTTAGGGAATTAGCTCTCTTTGGATCGGGGGACCCACACACCCTGGTTTGCAGATACGAGAGAGATTCAAATAGATGGGATCTTAATCATAGTTATAGATTTATTTCGTTGTTCAGACATTTATAAAACCCAGTCTGTAATGATCCAGCAGCAGTGACCTAGCTATACAATATTCCACACTCAAAGTCAGTCTTACATGTCTTGAAAGTTCAAAATGGTGGATGTCATCTGTCAGGAGCAGGAGATAGGTGATGGCCTGGTCTGATCAAGTTGTAGGACCCCCTATGGAGGGGTTCCGGAAAGGGTCAACAGCCCACGAACACCAAGTTAGATGCCAAGCACTGAGACAATGTTCTGGTCTCTGCTTCAGTCTTTTATAGTGTTTTGGGGAGAAGATGTTCTTTAGTATGCATATTCCAGGGTACTTGATTGTGCAATATGCTTGTTTGTATTCATCTTCTGGGGTCTGGCTGTCATCTCCCTTTCCCGTCTGTCTGGAGCTTGGGTGCTAATGGTCATATTAGCAGTTTGTTTGTCAGGGTGGGCACTTGATAACAGGACATCTTTTTCCCTCCCTTCAGGCAGGGAGAAGATATGCTATGTGTACGCCTTTGTTGTTTACTGCAGTTGACCATCTGAGTGTCTACCAGGTCTTTGTCTTGTCTTTGCTCCAGCACTGAAAGTTTGTTTATAGTTAAAAGCAGGATACAAAAAGGGTGATGGTCACTCGAATGGCTGCTGCTTGTGAGTTGGCATCTCCCTGAGCAGGAACATCTCCTCCTTCCCCTCCAGGCGTGAAGGTGTGACCGGGGGGGCGGGGGGACAGCACAGGGACCTATCCCAACTCGCACGCTACCAAGGTTCGCCGCACTCAGGGCAGAAGGCGTTCATGGAAGAATGTCCGTCAGGATAGTATTGTGGCCTTTACCTCCAATTAAGGAGAACAGGCCTCTATTATCATAGGGTACCACTGAGTTGGGGGGAACCAAGGTCTGCTCCAAGATACTCTCGCCCAGGCATACCAGGAAAGGCAAAGAAGCAGGAACTAGGAAAGGGACAACACTAGGGGTGGAGGTGCACAGGGCCCCACTGGAGAAGGGAGACGGGACACTCACCTCTGCTAGAAAGGATCCAAAGTCACGAGGAAGGGAGGTGGGGGAAGAGAAGGGATCACGCACTGTACTTTTACTCACAGACTCAATCTCGCACTCACACTAGGAATAGCAAGGCAGGGTGAAGTACAGACTCATGGGGCCATAGGCACACATTCAACAACAAGTGTAGTCGCTCTTGACTCAGCTCACGTTCACGCTCAAACAGGGGTCCGGTTTCCCAAATCACCAGAGCCGCCTTCCTGGCAGCGCTGGTTCTTATCCCTCATGCCCTGCCCCTGTGCGTGCCCGCAGACTCTCTGAGCATTGCAGTGGGGGCAGTGGAAGCCCTACATTCTGCCTAGAGGCAGGGGGCATGTCCTCATGCCGCAATCCCACCACGGGACCCGGGGGTGCTGGCGGGGGCAGAGCAAGCACTGGCAAACCTCACAGCCGCTTGTGCTGGGCCCGAGCCCCCATGGGGTAGTGCCGGAGTGCCTCCGCGAGGGGGGAGAATCCCCCACCACCTCCGCCCACTGACAGAAAGAGATATTCTGCAGGGGTGTTCTTTTTGTCATTCCAGCTGACCATTCAAGTATTTTGGGTTGCGTATGTTGCATACAAGCACCCTCTCATCAAGCACCTTTGTTTAGTCCTTGTCAGTGCTTTGTTCCAGGCTGGGTGCAGTTGGTCAGCAATATGATGTAAATTACTGTTCTTCGAATGTCCATTATATGGGAATTTAAGGGAAGCTTGGATTCTGCCTTTGATGCAGGGGAAAGAGTACTGGGCTCCAATATATAGCATAAAGTATCTGTTGAACCTGTCCAGGGCAGAGGATCTTATTGCGGTTGCTACATTTGTGCAGCTTGCCGCGAAAATTAGAACAGACGAGGTATGATGGTTACTGAATGGGGAGGGAACACTCGCCTCTTGGTAATGTAAGTGGAGATGTAAGGTACAAAACGATATAGATTATGTGTGGAAGTATGTGTCACTAGGAATTATCTTATTATTCAAAAGGGATCAGAATGTGACATTTTCCTCTTCAAAGGCTGTGTAGCCGGGGAACGACCAAATAAGGTCTTATGTGTTAGTGTTTATTGTACTTGATTTACTGACTATCATATATCTGTTTGTTTGTATTAATGTATTTGCTTATTTTTATTTTCGGGGCCATGGCGAAAGCAAATGCCCATCAATAAATAAATTGAAATTGAATTGAATTGAATGTAAATTACTGGTCTTGCAAGACATGATGATGTGGTTGGGAGTTTGTGAAAGTCATGTGAGATTATTTCTCACACATAGCCTACCTGGCTATTTCTAGAAATTCTGCCTACTAAATCAGTACAGATAATTCAGAGCTTTGGTACAATAGTTACATGCATTTTGAAATGTGGTCATTGGTTCCAGTATATTAATTCTCATAGTATATTACATACAATCAAATCACAACAGGTGAACAGAACGGGGTTCGGAAATTTGGTTTGGTTGAGTGCGGTTTGAAATTTGAGTTTGGAAATTCGGTTCAGTTTGGTTTGAAATTCGAGTTTGGTTCGGAAGTTCAGTTTGGTTGACTGAACAGACCAAGTTCGGTTGAATTCTGAACTTCTGAACCAAGTTTGGCTATTCAAAACCAGGTTTTTTGGTGTGTTTCCACTAGTAATGGGCGAACAGAATGGAGTTCAGAAATTCGGTCCAGTTTGAAATTCAAGTTCGGTTCGGAAGTTCGGTTCGGTCGACCGAACAGACCGAGTTCGGTCCGAACTTCTGAACCGCGTTTGCCCATCCCTACTGCTCTAGGGTTGGCCAGCCCCACATAGAGCCCCATCTGTGCTGGGTTTACATGTACCTGGGGATTGTTGGGGACTGTCACAGGCTGGTCCACCTGCGCGGTGCCCCTTGCACCATAGAGTTGCGGACGGATCACCTGCTGATCTAGGCTACTGCCTGCAACTCTATAGGATTGCTTGGGGCAACCACCATCTGAGAGTAGAGCTGCAGCTGCTATCCACTGCGCAGATGGATGGCAGCTCTGCCTCTGTTTGGTGTACTGAAGGACAGCAAAGCAAAATCATTAAGTAGATTAATGCTTTGATAAACAGAATTTAAGGTGGTTTGCTGTAGAACTGAAAAAGAACTTTGAACACTGGGTATAAAAAGATGGATGTCAGTCCCGCCCTCTGCTCTGCCTCACCTAGGTGGCCCGTCCGTGTAAAGGCAGGCCACCAGTTATGCAGGCAGAGCAGAGGCAGAGAAGGCTACGGAGGGAGTAGCTTTCTCTGCCTCTGCTCTGCCTGCATAACTGGTGGCCTGCCGTCAGTGATAATTAGTTAATCCTGACCGTGAGAGTCAGCCTTGCTACATATTTAAGCAGTATACAGTACTGTGATTATTTCTCTTGCAACAACAAAAGTGATATATTTATTAGGGGTGGGAATTCAGATTCAGCTTAAATCTGTAACTGCATGGAACAGACTGTTATTTCAATTTTCAGTTTATTGAAGGATATTAGCTTACACCATAATCCATACGTTATATGTAATACGTTATATATATAACATAATACAATGTAAAGATACAATTATAGCTTACACCATAATCCATAGTTTATATGAACAATAAATAATATGATACAAGGGTACAACACATGTGTCCTTCAAACTAAGGGTTAGATGGTTTGTGTGATACAAGCTTACACCTTCGTTCCTCAGTCCATAGTGCAAATAAAGCTAATTGTGTGACTGATTCTAAATTCTCACACTAGAAAATCCAAATAGTTTTTTCATAATGAGAAAATAAATTTAAAACAAAAGGCAATAGCAATATATACTTTTCTCTAATGTCATTGCAGAGTGGGCATTCTAGCAAGTAGTGTAGAATAGCATCTATCACACAAGGACGTCTGGGGCATATACCCTCTCTGATATAGGAATGCCCTATCTCTGCCCTTCCAGAATAGCATTAATCATCTGCTGGCATCTAAGGGTAATTTCAGACGTTATGCACTCCCAGGTCACCACAGTGGATCCCCAGCTGTGGAAAGCCACCTAACCCCCACCCGTGGTTCCGACAAGCCCCAAACAGACATGATGGGAGTGGTACCATGGCTAGGAAACAGACAGCCAGGTCACGAACTAGGACAGCGCTATAGATGTTACATCGATCCCGGACTGTGGCATGAACCCCCAGAAGTCACCGGGGTGGGGTGGGACACAGACATGGCCGACCAAGGGCAAAGAAAGTCAAATGCATCACAAGGCACCTCCCACGCTAGGGAAACAGGAAGGGAGGGGAGGAGGGAGGAGAACGGCAGAGCCGCACACACACACAACAGGGAGAAGGAAGCCACGGACAGAGCAGAATACAAACCACACACACACCAGCGGACACACTCACCGCCGAAAGGGAAAGAAATGCAGGGGGAGACACACAGGGGCACACAAGACCACAACAACAATAGGACAGGAACGGACAGACACTCAGGAAGAGACACGAGAACAGGGCACCCCACAAACCTAGAAGCAGCCACATACAGGGGGGAATGGAGAACACCACACCAGGAAGCCCAACAGACAGCACCAAGGGGGGGGGGGGGCAGAGGTCAACAACGGGCAAGGACACAGGAGGGGGAAGGGGCTGGAACAGAGTGGGACATGGAGGTAGGCTCCCAAAGCTCCAGGGACAGCACAGGCAGAACGGGCACTCAGCAGCAACACAGAATGCTGAACTGACAGGGGTCCCCATGGAGACAGAGCAGGGTCACAGGGGAAGATCCACCAATCCGATGAAGTCACTGGAGAGGGCCGAGGCAGGTCCCAACATCACGACACCCTGTCCTGGAAGAATATGCACGGGCAGCAAGGGAATTGAGCCCTGAGCTGCGTACAGCTGATGTAGGCCCCCCTGCCCAACAAGGGAAGGCTGGTTGTTGAATGCAGGAGACCTACAGACACAAATAGTCATGGAGACATCACGGGGGTGGGGGCAGGTCACTGACACAGGCGGGGAGCCAGCAGAGCAAGGGATGCAAAGGTCCACAGGAATCCCCAGTACAGTTGTTGGACACCACCAAACAGCAAAATGGGGGGTGGGTCATATAAACGAACCCCATGATTACAGATGGTCAAGCAGTACCACACAGATGGCCCCGGGGTGCAGGAAAACCAACACAGCCGAGCGGAAGGGAGTAAACAGATGGAGCCAGGACAGCAGCATGTCCAGAATGGGAACAATGGAGTGGGTCACACAACGGGCTGGCCAGGAAGGTGCAGGGAGCACACGGTAGAGACGACAGTCGAGACACAGATAACCCTGGGGGGACCTACAGCCAGCTGCACGGGGTCACAAAGGGGGCAGAATGGGGTGGCCCAACAAATGAATGTAGTGCGGCCACTGCAACATGCCCCACTGATAGCCCATCTGTGCCATGTGGTGGGCAACAAGATAGTAGACTTCAAAAGGATCGGGACCGGTGAACTCAACCTGAACTTCATCATGGGACCACACCCCAGACAGTGCCGGCAGCTCAGGTCCTGTGGGATCGGGCAAGGAATAGTCAGCCGCAGGGGGCCACGCCAGCTGTCTGAGCTCCAACAGGTGGTAATAAGACGCCCCACGCGAACGCTGGTAGCTATGGGCCCCGAGGATGCAGCAGAAGTAGGAAACAGACAGGTCAGGGCCGCCCTCCGCCAGACAGGTCTGGAAGCTGGACAAGGCACATACAGAGCTGACACCGTCTTTGCCGCAGACCATGACACATGTGAACCCCTCAACTCTGGAATGCGCCCATCCGGGAAGGGACAGAGGCCCAGCTCCTCTGCACGGAGCCGGCACTCGCAAGCGCTAACAACATAACCAAAGCGGTGAAGGCCGAAGCTCAGACTCATATAGGCATCTGGAAGGGTAGTTGGGGAGCTCAGGAGCAGTTGAATGGACCGGGAATGCCACAGGTCAGCTAGAGCCATGGTTTCCCTGTAGGTCCAACAATGCGGACTGACTGCGGAACTGCAGAGTGGGAGCTCCGAAGCAGCAATATCGGCCATGGTGCAGCTGGCAGAGGGTCTGATAAGCAAGGAAAGAGGGGCCCCACAAACCAAAGTAGGCAGAGGAGGCTACCGGGGAGCTCCAAGGACATGCGATAAGGGTACAGGCAGAACTATGGGACGGCTAGGAAGAAATGTGTGGGGAGCAAACACAGCACAGCTGCAGGAACCAAAACCGGTGGATGGACCACACACAGTCATCAGTGTTACGCAGACAATGTACAACCAAGCACACAACGTGCTCTCTTAGCCACCCACATGCCTAGAGCACAGCCCTCCCCCACCCCCCCCATGCACCTGAGCACCCAACACTACAATACCTGCCTGAGAGTGGTAACAGGAAGCCCAAGACGTACAGGTGGAGCCCTCCTGGTACGGGTGAGTGGCCCTGTGCCACCCAGACCACCCGTAAATACAGAGTCCACAACCAATAGGTGAAGCACCACGATACAGGGCCCAATAGACAGCCTCTGGCAGGTGGGCATGTGCCAGCTACAGGCCCATTATAACGAGCCACAACCTCCAGCACATCGGCAGGAGTGTGCCTCTCAGCAGTGTGCATGACAACACCTGGTGCTCTAGGGGCATTTACCTGCTCCGTTCCTCGCTGTTACCCACCATGGATGCCAACCAGTGGGGTGTCTGTTGGCTCTTACTGGAGATCATAGCTGAGTAGTACCGCCAGCACACCGAGCTCCAGTGGGTCACCACGGAGCTGCTTGAACTGTACGCAGGGGTCCGGAAATGTCTGAGCCGTTTTGCTGCAACCATCCTGCTCGCCCACCGCAGGCGCTGCTGCATCCAGGCCATGCGCATGGTGCGCAGGCTATCCAGAGTTTACCACAGGGCCATGCCAATTGCACACATCCATCCAGCTGCCCTCAGACAAGCAGCTTCTCACCATTACTGGAGGAGGGCGGCCCTCCTCAGCGCTGTCATGCTCACCATACCCACTGAAAGGCACCTCTGGGCCATGCACAGGGCCCAACAATGGTGGGAGGGGGCCCTGACATGGTGGGATGATGTTGCTTGGAGGGTCCACTTCAGGATGGACCGGCGTACCCTCCTGCAAATAGCAGAGCTCTTGCAATCCTGGCTGGAGCGTCAGCACACACCCATGCGCTCCCCTATACCAGTTTTGCAGTGGGTGGGCATAGATGTCTGAGCCCTGGCCACCCAGGATTCCTGCCGTTCTGTGGCACAATGCTTCAGTGTGTGCCTGACAACCATCACCTGCATTATCCGTGAGTTCTGTGAGGCTGTGGAGGTGATTCTCCTCGACAGCATGATCCAGCTCTTGGATCAGGAGGCTGTGATGGCTGGCTTCAGGGCTTCCGGGTTCCCTAACTGCCTGGGCACTACTGATGGCACCCATGTAAAGTTCCTCCATCCTTCCCACGATGATGCAGCGGAGTACATAAACAGGCATGGATACCATTCATTGTAGCTCCAGGCTGTTGTCGATCACCGGGGCCAGTTCACAGATATCTTCACCAGCCACTCCAGCCGCAGCCATGATTAGGGCTGTAGCGGAATATCGCAGCGGTAGCTATTTCCGGCGGAAACAGTGTTTCCGCAATTAGTGGAATGGCATGGCAGAGGCTTTCATTCCGCGGTTTCATTCTGCGGTTCCGCGGTTCCACTTATTTAATTTCGCAACTTAGTGGAATCGTGGGAACATGACATTTTCACTATTTCCGCAATTCCGCCAGCGCCAAAAAATAGCGGAATAGCGGTTTTCCGCGATTTCCGCAATGTTTCCGCAATTTTTCCGCAATTCCGCAGTTTGCAGAATTCCGGCGGAATTAGCGGAATATCCGCAGAAAAGTCGCGGTGTGGCGCGGGCAGTTCCGAAATGGCAGAACGGAATTGCGGCGCGGTAAAAGCTGCTGCCGCATCAGCCCTAGCCATGATGCCCGGATCCTTGTCATCTCCCCCCTCTTCGCACGTATGTACAGGGGGGACTATGCCAACATGCGGATGTCCCAGATCAAGGGGGTGTTGATGCCCCCCTGCATAATTGAGGACCCAGCCTATCCACTGGTCAGATGACTTATGAAGGCCTATCCAGTGGCCAGGTATCAAATGGAGTCCCACTACAACACCCGGCTGTGCACCTCGAGGACCGTTGTCGAGAGGGCCTTCGGTGCCCTCAAGTAGAGATGGAGGTGCCTTGCAGGGTGTCTGGACTTCGCTGTGGAGACCTCCACCCTCATCATCGATGCCTGCTGCATGTTGCACAACATCTGTGAGACTGATGAAGCCGCCCTGGCGTATCCCATGCGATATCGGCCAGCTGGCCCTGTCCCGCTATATGTGAACGAGGTGAACCCCAGAGAGTACCATTATGAAAAGTGGATACAAGAAACACTTATGAGGCACATATTCAGGGTGCCTCTGCCCTGAGTCTACTGGAGTGCCGCCAAGGATAGAAGGCTGTGGATCCCCAGTGTCTGTTAACTGGATCCCCATACCATGTCCTGTGGGTGCTCCCTCCAATCCGGCTCCCTCTAAATGCTTGCCCCATTGCCCCGGGGTCTGTGGTGCAGAACCCCTGGCATAGCTATGCCCAACAGGGCCATCTCCTGACCCGCTTCAAGCACGGTCCCCGAAGTGATTAGCTAAGAATGACAGACACGATGGTTACAGTGTATAAAGGTGCATTTATTTTATGTACAGTGCTCTGGGTGCCCTACTTCTCCCTCCCCTTCCCCCTTCCCCCTGACCCGTACTGCTTCCTGGGCCAACCTCTCACTTGCCTGGCAGGCGGCTCGGTGGTCTGTGAGCCACCCTCGGCCGCAATGTCATCCCCCTCCAGAGCTTCCTGGTTCTGACACGGCTCCTGGCTGTCTTCTGTGGCAGGCAGAGCCAGCCTTACCGCGGGGCGACTGCCCAGGGCCCCTCGCTTGGAGGGGACCCGTGGTTCAGGGCAGCAGGGGTTTTATTTAAAAAAAAGTTGGGTCGGGATCAGGTGATGGGGGGGCTGGCACTGTACTAGGCATGGCAGAAGGCAGCAGCAGCACCGTGGGGCCCCGCCCATCTGCCCACCTCTGCCCGCCCATCCTTAGACTGTCCCGTGCTGATTCCCAACACAGAGTCAAATTTTTAAAACCCCGGGCCCTGCCACCGCCCCCACGCCCCACCTACCTCCTCCTTTGCTCAGCCTCGAACCTGGTGGGTGTGGCCTCAGGGTCCATGTGACCCTGCCTGACCCCGCCTCCTCTCTCTCCCTCCCTCCCAGAAGTTGCATAAAAGCAACTTCCTGGAAGGAGAGAACCCATGGCATGCGGAGCAGGCAGGCGAGAGGATGTGTGGCAGCGCCGGAGCCACTTACCTGTGCTGCAACTGCAAGCGACTGAGTTGGCGGTGACGAAGCGGAGCGAGTCAGCGGCAGTGGTGGTGAAGGAGGAAGGAGTGGCGGTGGAGCAAGCGGAGGGAGCGACACAGCGGCAATGCCAAAGGTGATTGGAGCTTGGAGGACCCAGCGGAGAGCGGCAAAGGTGGCGGAGGAGCAGTGGGAGGAGCAGTGGGACCCCGAGGCGAGGCGAAGGAGAGGCGAGGCACAGCATGGAACCCGGAGCAGTGGTGCAGCGGAAGACTGGGAGCTGTGGGCGGTGGTGCGGTGGCATGACAGCGGCAACAGCCAGGGAGAGCAGAGGAGGAGGAGGGACCCCATTTTGGGGTAAGTTTTTAAGGGCCTGAAAAATGGCGGGGTCTGGGGCAGCCCAGCTCAGTGGTGGGGGTGGCCTAGTGGTGGTGGTGGTGGTGCGGGGCCAGGGGGTGGCTGGTGGTGAGGCCTAGCCTCCTCCTGGTGAGGGCAGCCTAGTGGTGGTGGGGGCACATGCGGGGCCTAGTGGTGGGGTGTGGGGGCTGTTGGAGGTGGTGAGGCCTAGCGCCCGGGGGGGGATTGTGGGGTCTAGTGGTGGGGCAGGGGGGGCCCTCCAGGTGACTTTGAGGCCTAGCCTCATGGTGAGGCCTAGCAGCCCGGGGGGGTCAGGGCCTGGTGGTGGAATGGCTGGGTGGGTGGGGAGGGCCTCATGCCGAGGCCTAGCTTTATGGTGAGGCCTAGCAGCTGGGGGGGGGGGGAAACGGGGCCTCGTGGTGTGAGTGAAGCCTGGCCTCCTGGTGTGAGGCCTGGCTCCCAGCCCGCCCCCCCCCGCTCTAACGCACTAGCTCCCCTCCCCTCCCAGAGAACCCAGGAGTCATGGCTCTCAGCCCCCCCATGCTCTAACCCACTAGCCCCCACTCCCCTCCCCAAGAACGCAGGAGTCCTGACTCCCAGCCCTCCCTGCTCTAACCCACTAGCCTCCCCTCCCTGAGAACCCAGGAGTCATGGCTCTCAGCCTCCCCAACCCACTAGCCTCCCCCCCCCAGAGAACCCAGGAGTCATGGCTCTCAGACCCCCCCCAACCCACAAGCTCCCGCTCCCCTACCAGAGAACCCAGGAGTCATGACTCCCAGCCCCACCCCTCTAACCCACTAGTCCTGCCCAAGTGAACGGGGGGAGTGGGCTCTCTTGTTCAAGTTGGATCAAATAGAGTCTGTCATGGGGGAAAGGGGGGCAACACAGACATTCAGGGTAATGGAACACAGAATTTGGGGTACTGGGGGGAAATATGGCTACTAACAAGGACAACTAAAGATACAATCCTGGTGTGAGGTCTGGCCTTGTGGTGTGAGGCCAGATGGGTTGGCATGGGGGGAATTCTCTGCATTTGTGTGTGGGGCATGGGTGGGGCCTGCGGGGCCCCACATTTTGTCTTCACCCAGGGCCCCACAATTTGTAAGACCAGCCCTGGTGGCAGGGGTTGGGGGCTGGAATGGGCCCGGAGCTGCCTAGTGCTGCTACACCTGCCTGGGCAGCTACTGCCTTCTCATCCCCTGTGGGATGGGTAGGTGAATGCGTGGCCCCTGTGGTCTAGGCTGCTGCAGCTGCTGTGTAATGGGCAATGGAGGTGGTATGGATGGTGGGTGTGGGGCTGCAGCCGGTATGGTGTCCGGGGGTGTTGAAGCCATGATGTAGGCACTCATGGTGCCCGCATGTAGCAGCAGCGAGGTGCCGATTTTGAGCGAATGGTTCAATTTTCTGGAGTGATCTGGTCCCAAACTGTCAATGGTTTGGATCATTCGTTTGAATGCCTCATTTGCCTGGTGTAATTCCATCGCTCCTGCCTCCTCTCCTTTCGCATCTCCACTAACAGGTGCCTGTCCCTTCCCTCCACCTACTGTATAGTTCTGTCAGTGGCAGCCTCTATCCTGTTATTGTATGCGATCATTGCCTTCTCCTGCTGCGTGCTTGTACACAGGATCTCCTCAGCTAGATCCTCCCATTGGTGGCGTACACGTGCCCTGTGCTCACTAGGGATGGGCGAAGAGAACGGAGTTCAGAAATTCGGTTCAGTTCAGTTCGGTTTGAAATTCGAGTTTGGTTCAGTCAACCGAACAGATCGAGTTCGGTCGAATTCCGAACTTCCGAACCAAGTTCGGCTATTCAAAACCAGGTTTTTTGGTGTGTGTTGCCACTAGGGATGGGCGAACAGAATGGAGTTAGGAAATTTGGTTCAGTTTGAAATTTGAGTTTGGTTTAGAAGTTCGGTTTGGTCGACCGAACAGACCGAGTTTGGTCCGAACTCTGAACTTCCGAATCGCGTTCGCCCATCCCTAGTGCTCACGCATCCTCTGGGCTGGTGGAACAGGTCCCTCTTGTGTCCAGGCCGCCTGCACGGACTGTGGATCTGTGGGATATAGGTTAGGTATGCTCGTTGGAACTCCCGTTAGCTGCACGGGTACCTCCCCGGATCGGTGCTGGGGGCGGGGGGGCAGGAATCCCATCATTTCTGTCCCCCATTCCCTTGGGTGGTCGGGTCTCCTCCCCTCCCCTCCATGCAGCTGTGACCTGCAACCCCTCCCTTGTTTCCTCGTGTTTACCCTTGCCACCCCTTCCTGCAGCTTTCCATTCCCCTGCAGCCTCCGGGATCCATGTGTGCATGTCCATCCACTCCCCCTTGGACTGGTCCCCTATGTTGACCTGTAGGGCTGGCCTCCCTCCTGCCCGCTCACCTTGCTGCTCCCACTGCCTGTTTCTCCTGCTGGTGTGGTTGTGGGCCTGTGTGGGAATGGATGTGGTGGGGAGTCATTGGGGTGTTTGTGTCCCTTCCCCCTTGTCCCTCCCACCCCACCTGTCCCAGCATCCTGTGAGCCCTGTCCCTTCTGCTTACCTTCTTCCATATGTTCCACTGCTCCCGGTGCATGTTCCCCCTCTGTTATCGCCTCTTTTAACTCGGTTATGCCTGTGGTATGTGTGTGTGTGTGTGTGTATTGGTTAGTTCCGTTCCAAGCCTGCTGATCCCCCCTTCTCCCTTTGCTGTGTCCATGCTGGCCCCTGTGTTGTCCACTCCCTGTGCCTACTTTGTATGTCTGTCCCGGAGTCCTCCGTGCCTGACTGCTCTATAGGGCTCAGATACAAGTGCTCCCCTCGTGTCAACTGGCTCAGGGTGACCAGTGTGTCATTGTCAGAGGCCCCTGAACCGGACATCGGTCTTGGGCTCCCTGTGCCTGCTGCTCCCCGAGGTCCCAGGCTAGTCTTCCTGGGGTGGGGTGGGGGGGTAGCTGGTGTCTGTGGCTGCACATGGTGCTACCATGGGTGGTGGTACTTCCTCCCTAGTCTGACCCTATGCCACTGCGCTCCCTACCAGCCTGGGGGTCCCAATGGAGCCCTTCATGTGCAGAATGTGATCCAAGTCATCATAATAGGGCGCTGTCCTAGCTGCATGACCAGACTTCTCGTTATCATCCTTAATACTCTTGTATCCCCTCTTTAGTTCCTTGGCCTTGCGTTGTGCAGCCAACCTTTGGTATCCTGCCTCTTCCATTTCCCTGACAATCTGATTGAATACATGTTCATTCCACTTATTGACCGCCAGCTCTATCTGATTTTCTAGAGACCCCCAGATTTTTATGAAGTCCTGTGTCTCCTTATATCCCCACTGTCCCCCTCTCTTGTACCTCCATTTCCCTGGTGCCCCCTCCGGCTCCAGTGCTGCCTCCTTCACCTCCGCTGCCTCCTTCCTGCTGGTGTCCTGTGGGGGTTCCGGGGCTCGGGCTCTTTTACTGGTTTGTTGGTTGGACATGGGGGGGTTCAGTGCTGTGGTCATCCGTTCTGGCCCCCACCTCCCACCCTCCCTCTGTGCCTGTCTGCGTCCCTTCCAACCCCCTTGGTCATCCCACCACCCGTTGTGGTCGCCGTACCCATTTGCGAGGGGTCTCCGTCCCCTGCTCAGCGTCCTCCTGTGGGGCAGATTGCTGTGGGTCCTGCAGGTGCTGCTGCTCTTGCTCCATCGCGGTGTTGTGTCTCTCCTCTCCCTTCCTGTTCATTGTCTCGCCTCCTCATTCCCCTGGTGCTTTGTGCCCTTTAAATATCCCTTCTTCTTCTGTTTGTTGGTTATTACCACCTGGCAGCAACACTGCCTGCATTCACCACGGCTGGGGATCATTGTGTGTGATCAAGCCTGGTGGTTGCCATTCAGACATTACTTTTGGTTGTTTCCCGGTGGAAATTGCACTCTGGAGGTGGTCCCATCCCAAGCTCCAGAACCGTGGTTGGCTTTGGCCCCTACCAGTGATTGTCTGAGGTGAACAGCTGGATGCCGCTGAACAGATGTTCAGGGCTCATTGGCTATGCTGGGGGCTTGTGTGTGATTCAGTGTGGTTGACTGTGACCTCGTAACGTCTGAAATTATCCTAAGTCTGGTTAGTGCTATCCATAATTTTGGTTTTAAGTCCATCTTTAAGTAGCTCTCTAAACCCCAGTTTAATTTCCACAGTTTATAATAGGGGGCTGTTCTAGAGACATGCACTGTGGCAAAGTCAGACTGCCTGACAATATCCATGATCCTTTGAAACAAAATTTCACTCTTACTGTTGCAGTGGAAAACGTCAAAATACTTGCTTTTCATCCATCTTGCATAGCTTTAGTATTTCTGAAATGAGAGAATAGTGCTTGTCTTTTGTTGTTGTGGTAGCCCTGTTGATCTGATTTTACTGGGAATCTTGGGATTTTCAGGATCTTTTCAATGTTTTTCTTGTTCTTTGATCTTGGAGCTGAAGGATACTGAAAGTGCTATGTAAAATGCTTGATAATAACAATTCTGGGCAGATTTTAATGAATGACCTAGAATAGCCATTGGAAACAACGGCGGCAATAATAATGGGATTGGCAAGTGACAATAGCCGCCCCGAGCTGTTTTCAGGAGGGGCAGGATATAAATTGTTGAAATAAATAATAATAATTTAATGACTGCAAAACAATACAGTAGAGCTAAATCTTTTGGGGGATTAAAATCTTAATGTAAACAGCACAATTTGACTTTAAACCTCACTTTACCAATTGAGATCAACTTTATACTCTCTGCCATGGATGAGTTTGACAAGCTAATTTCAACTTGCTTGATCTACACTAGAGTTTGGGAGTTAAAATTGAAATCTATTTTTAACCCCCCTCTTCCCTGTTGTAAATATACCTGTTATGATTTGTCAATCAATTACAATTATATTTAGTAGTTGCAATGGTTCAGTTGAATTATTTCTGATATAAAGCATTGTCATATATAAAGATTTAGAAATGGTTAGTGTAATGATTCCCCACCTTTTTCATTTCCATTGCTAAGAAGTCAAATTGATCCAGGAATTGACTCTTCACCTACCAAGAAAGGTTCTAAAAGCCACAGAGGGTCTATGTGCCAGTAAGAGGACAGGACAAAGTAGTAGCGAGTCACATGAGCTACTTTTTAATGGAAATTTAAAACTTTTAAAAGATCTTGGACTTGCTGTTATTAGAACTGGATAAGGAGGACATATTTTCCAGCCCATTAGTTTAGGGTACTGTATTACAGTGATTCCATAAATCTCTCATATTCATGGTGATTCCATAAATGTACTTATTCTGGAGCTGCATAGAAATATTTTTTGTTCTAATTTAGGACTTGTTCCTTCACCATTTTGTACCAGCACTAGCCATTCGCACCAATGTGAAGTGAGTGTATGATCACATTACTCATTACCAAGCACAAAAGCAGATCTGAGATTTGACCTCCTTAGTACTGCTAATGTGTTTTAATTTTAGCCAATAATCTGAAGTGAGAGCCACATATATTCCTTCTTTAAAAATATTAAAAATATAGGAATGGCTGCTCTGTATGACTAGATGACCTCTAGAGGTACCTTCCAACTCTAAGATTTTATGATTCTATGTAGCTGTATTTAATACAGATCTTTATAGATATCTAGAGCTCTGTTGAATACAGATTTTAACCACTCTGTTTTTAGACACTCTGGCCCTTTTCACATGAACACTAACACTGATAAAATGGGTGTTGCATTTTATTATACATGTTGCAGGGCACCCATAGAGCACACCTGAAGCCCTGCAACATGTATAATAAAATACAACACCCATTTTATTGGTGTTAGAGTGTCTGTGTGAAAAGGACTGCTGTTTTGCTGTTCACAAATTTACTGCAATGAAGCATTGCCAGGGTGCATTTTTCAAGTTTTAAAATGGCGTGAATCTACCTGGAAACATCTCTGGAAAGGAGGGGGAACACAGGAGGAGTGAAACAGTAGGGAGGAGAGTACAGAGAGAGCTCTGTAATCCTCTGGAAATAACCAATCATCTTGCTCTACTTATGCAGGCACCAGCAATATTCAGTAAAGGAAATCCAGATGCAGCTTAACAGGGTCTCTCTCACACACTGACCAACTGTTATTTCACATTGCTGGCTAATTCTCAAAAAATGCACATTATGCATGTTAAAATGAGATACAGACTTTTAAAAATGATACATTAGAACATTCTAGTGTTTTAACGTTGTTCTGAAGGTGATTGTCTAGATAACTGGAATGTTAAAAATTGTGATGCTTCTGGCTTACTTTCAGGTTTTAGAATGTTTTTGTCAAACACCTTTTTCAAAGTATTATTGGAATGTTCTAAATAAATAATATTATACAACAGTCATTTGTACCATCTGCACAGGTAGCATGTTCTAATCCTTAGACAACTAGGAATGGAATACTCAAACTGAATGTCACAACAGTAGTCATTTAGCCACAGAAACTGGACTGATTATGATAATGATGCCATTCAGGTAAGAATGAGTTTGGAATGGTAGGGTGTGGTTGCTTAAAAACAGCCACAAATACAGAGCTCTGGATCTCATTTCACTAAATACAGATACAGCTATCACCTACACTGCACATCCCTAGAAAAACAGAAACTTTACCTACTAGACTGAATTTCTGATGTAGCCGCTTTGCTTTTAGGAGTTAATGTGCCTGGAAACACTTTAAAGGAGATTTTACAGATGTGTATGGACAATACTTACCATTAATGTACCATAACTGTTAAATACTGGGCATGTCTTACAAATCGCACAATACATCACTGCTATTACTAACCCATGGCAAAATTACTATTCCTGTGATACATGAGCTCTAGTCCTTTCATACGTTACTTGAAGAGCGACTTGGCAAAGATGCAAAAACTAATAATAAAATATTTTGCAAGTTCATCAGAAACAAGAAGCCTGCTAGATAATCATTTGGGCCATTAGATGAACACATGGTGAACGGAGCACTCAGGGAGAGAAGCTGAATGAATTCTTTGCTTTGGTCTTCACTGCAGAGGATGTTGGGGAGACACCCATGCAGAAACTATTTTTTGTAGGTGACATAAATCAATGTGACTATGGAAGAGGTTCTGGAGCAAATTGACAAGCTAAATAGTAACAAATCACCAGGACCAGATGGTATTCACCCGTTCTGAAGGAACTCAAGTATGAAATTGCAGACCTGCTATTAGTAATTTGTAACGTATCGTTAAAATCTGCCACTGTACCTGAAGATTGAAAGGTAGCGATTAGCAAATGTATTGCCAATATTTAAAAAGGGCTCCAGAAGCAATTCTGGAAACTACAGACCAGTGAACCTGACATCTGTGCCAAGCAAACTGGTGGAAACGGTTGAGAAAAATAGAATTACTGGGCATATTGATCACACAGCATAACGAGAAAGAGTAACATAGATTTAGCAAGGGGAAGTCATGCCTCACTAATCTATTGGAATTTTTTGAGGATGAAAATAAGGGATAAGGGTGTATCTGAATTTTCAGAAGGCATTTGATAAAGTCGAGAAACTCTTGAGGAAATTAAATAGTCATGGGATAAGACTCAATAGATCAGTAAGTGGTTAAAGGATAGAAAGAAAAGATTAGAACTTAAGCCACTTTCAGACCTCTCCCCTCCCCCCTCACGCATATTCTGGCTGCAGGAGGGAATAAGTAGCCAGGATATGCACGAGGTGCTGCTGGTCTGAAATTCTGCTCTGTATCTCTACAGATGTTTGCAGGTGGGGGGGGGACTTTCAGACTGACTGCACCCCGCACATATCCTGGCTGCGCACAGGGCTGGCCCCAGGGTTTGTGAGGCCGTGTGCAAAGTCTTGAAGTGGGGCCTAATTTGCATAATTAGGCCCACCTAATTATGGAAATGTGTACATTTACATAACATTTACTCCCTCTGGACAGAAAGGATTCCCATTCTCCACCCCTCCAAGCTGCCATAGACAAGCATGGCCTCCCAAAGCTCCTCCCCCACCTCCCCAGCCAAGGGTCTACCAACACTCTCCAGGAGTGGTTCCACTGCAGGGGCAGCCGGGCGGGCAGTGAGGCAGACACAGAGAGACTGACTGCATCCACTGCCTTACTGGGGGAGGAGGTGAGCTTAGCCAGCCTGGCCTCCAGGGCCTGTTGCTTCTTGCTGCCAGTGCCACCTGTGCCTTGTGCACACACGCGGTGTGACCGGTCCAGAGGTGCAGCTATCAAACACACCAGACATCCAAAATGCAGCTAGCGTATTAAGCGCATTATGCCATGAAAAGAGACATACATATAACCAGTTCAGTTGTGCCCCCATAATCAGTTCATGCTGCCCCCACCCTATAACCAGTTCTTTTGCACCCCCATATAATCAATTCACGCTGTCCCCCACCCATAACCCTTTAATTTGTGCCCCCGGGACAGTGTGACTTGATTATATGGGGGCAGGGGTGTGTGTGCAATGACTGATAGGGGATATGATAGAAGTGTATTAAATAGGGGTGGGACCCCGGGCCAATTACCGGATACCGGATTTACCGGTTTCCGGTTCTCAAAGAACCGGATTCTCAGATTAAATCCGGTATCCGGTACTGGTTTTATTTCATTGATTTCAATGGGGGCACTGTGTCCCCATTGAAATCAATGAAATACAATTAATTCCTCCCCCCTCCCCCTCCCAGGCTGCGCGGGTGGAAGGGGGGACACCCCCCACCCACCCTGCCCAGCCTGGATTTTTGTTTAAAAAAAGACTCAGAGGCGAGCCCACCCCCCAGCACCAGCGGCCGCGGCGTCCCCGCAGCCGCCGGTAAGTATGACCCGATCCCTGGGGGGGGTGTTTAACACCCCCCCCCCCTCCAGGGATCACCCCTACTAAAGGCTCAGTGCGCCGCTTCACTTACCTTTGGGAGCGGCGGCGGCGGCGGGCGGTCCGGCGGCCTCAGCGCCGGCTGTGGCTGCCGGCGTCAGAGACGCTCTAGGCCTTCCGGGGAACTTCCGGGTTTCCCCGGAAGGCCTAGAGCGTCTCTGACGCCGGCAGCCACAGCCGGCGCTGAGGCCGCCGGGCCGCCCGCCGCCGCCCCCGGAGCTCCGCGAAGGTACAGCACAGTCAACTTTAGTAGGGGTGATCCCTGGGGGGTTGGGGGGGTGTTAAACACCACCCCCCAGGGATCGGGTCTATACTTACCGGCGGCTGCAGGGATGCCGCGGCCGCTGGTGCTGGGGGGTGGGCTCTTTTTTTAAACAAAAATCCAGGCTGGGCAGGGTGGGTAGGGGGTGTCCCCCCTTCCACCTGCGCAGCCTGGACTCGGGGAGGGTTTTTTTTTTTTACTTTTTTGGTGGGACTTACATTGCAGCCATTCATTTAAATGGCTGCAATGTAAAAAAATCCGGTACCCGGAATCCGGTAACGGGACCGAATTTACCGGGTTGAATTCAATAATGCCGGTACGCCCAGTACCGGCATTATCGGATTCCGGATTTACCAGTATTCCCACCCCTAGTATTAAATCATGAGTGTTGTGGAACACGTAAATAGGGAATGGTTATTTACCCTCTCAATTAACACTAGAACTAGGGCCCTTTTCACACAGACACTCCAACACCGACAAAATGGGTGTTACATTTTATTATACATGTTACAGGGCACCCACAGGGCAACCCTGCAACATGGCCCTTTTTACATGAGATGCCTTCATCCAGTTTCGCTGGGTGGAGATGGGTGGAGGTGTCTGTGTGAACACTGCGGGCGGTAGGTGTAGGTGCATGCATGCTCCCATGCACCACCCATCTTCATCCACCACCCACCCACAGAGCAACGGACTCCAATGTCGTTTGCTCTTCGGGTGGCTGTTGCGCAGGACCATGCATGTACCTACACCCACCGCCCGTGGTATTCGCGCAGACACCTACACCCATCTCCACCCAGCAAAATGCACCCCACCCACCGCCCACGGTGTACACAAGTTTTTGGAGAGTAGGTCCATTAACAGCTATTAGCAAAATAGGCTTGGTTGGGGGAGGGGGGTGTTAACTTCTTACATCTGGAAGTTGGGAGAGGACAACAGGAAATGGATTGCCCATTGTGACCTGATTGGGTACTTCTCCCAAGTGACCGAGATTGGCCATTGTTGGAAACAGGGTGCTGTGCTTAATGGACCATTGGTCTGACTCATTATGGCACTACTTATGTTGTTATGAATCACTGATAAAAGCTGCAGTTTGTTATGGTATGTTTATGAAGCGATTTTTATTTTAAGTAATGGCAAAATACACAATCTGCAGTCTGTATTTTTATACACAGCAAGGTGGAGTCTCAGGGTGATTTCAGACATGACAGGGCACCTATTGGCCCCGTCACGGAATCACCTTTTGATTCCCCGCCGGAATCAAGACTTCATGTCCAACAGACATGCTGGCTGATTCCGGCGGGGAATCGGGGGGGGGGGAGGGGAAGAGGGACTGCGCAGCGCAATGCGGCCGCTGCACCCAACTCCGACCCAGGGTCTGGGCCATGGCCCGGAATCGGCGGCGGCAACAGATGTTACCGTCCGCCGATTCTGGGCCGTGGTTCAATTAACCACGCTTTCGGAGATGGTGCCCGGACCATCCTTGAAAGCGTGGTTATTTTGCTCACTGCCGGTGGTTCACCATGGTGAACATCTGGCGGCGAGCAACCAGACGTTACGGAACCATCCACGGGGGATTCACCGTGGTCGAGTGTGGTAACGTAACTTCTGAAAATACCCTCAGTTATTTTTATGGTAAACATATGGAAACTTGTTTTACTTACTATTTCCCCCCCAAATAAAGCTTTTTAATTAAACTCTGGCTTTTTATGTTAATCTACTCATACTCTTACAAGAATTAAAAAATTATAAATATATGACAACTAACTTTCTCCACTCTTTAATGCAAAATGCAGATATATAAAGGATTTGTGCCTTTGCTTTGGATATGCATAACCAAAGTGCACCATTAATAAATAAATAAATAAATAAATAAATCTGCTCATATGGCTACTGATCTGAAGAGGATTTGAGTCTCGTGAAGGAAAAATGTGCAACACCCTACAGTAGCCTCAGAGCTGGTTGAGAAGATTCTTCATGAAGCTTTTCCCCTTGCAAACTACATATTCCATGATGCATTGTAGAAGATTTTCATTTTTGATGCACTGTATTGGAGTTATTTTGATGTAAACCTGGGTTTTGGAACTTCACATTTTGATTTGGGCTGAAAAAGTGTTGCTGAGATAGGATTTTTCCTGGAACAAGAAATATATTTCCAGACCAGACTAGCAGCACTGCATAAGTAATATCCTCATAATTACTAAGATTGTGATAAATGAAGTTACCAACTTTTTCTCTCTATTTGTCATCAGCCAGTTATTTAGCATCTATTTCGCTCTCTATTTGTCATCAGCAATACTTAGACTTCAGTATTGCTAAGCCTTACTCATGTGAGTAGTAGCCCTTGTTCACCAAGGTAGTCCTTTGAGTGTTTGCAGGACTGGGACCCGGCACAGTGAATACAAACTTTTACTGGATAACCACCTCTTTTGAACCTCTTCTGGATAAAAAAAATCCAGATTGTAGCATTTAATTTAACCAGCATTTGTTAGTATTTTTGTCATTATTACATGACTGTGAGGCAAATTTTTGCTCACTTTCATAGTACAAAGGTACACTCTGGGTGTTAGCAAGCATGAGGGTGGCCTGCTTTGACCGGCTGAAGCACGTTTGACCACCAGCATGTTTGTTGGTGGGCCACCAGATATTGACCCAGGATTGCTCCTGGGCATTTTGGCAGCAATCCCGGGATGCGATCCTGGGTACCTCTGGGATCACAGCCCAGCCTAGCCACCAACACGCCTGGGCAATAGCCTGCCTGGCTGGGCCTAAGTGGGCTATCACTGTTCCTGGCCCGGTCCAGGGGGGCCGCTTTAGTTGCCCATCATGGGGGTGGGGGGACAGGGTGCTGGGCACAGCGCGGAGATGGGGTCAGGTGGCTGCACATCCACATGTCTTCCTCCCCTCCCTGGCAGCCTGGGTCCAGACTGTTGCTGGCATGTTCCCAACCTGAGTCGTGTTGTGACAGCAGCGCTCTGCCCTCACGTCTATTAACACCCTACCTCTCCTGACTTTAGAATTTGGCTCAAAAAGTGTGAAAAAACCCTCCTGTCCTAGAGAGAGAGCATGGCTGCTGTGGTCGGATGGAAATGTAAGAGAAGACGACAAAGCATAAGAACATAAGAAGTGTCATACTGGGTCAGACCAATGGTCCATCTAGCCCAGCATCCTATCTCCGACAGTGGCCAATCACGGTGGCTTGGGAGAAGCACCCAACAGGTCACGATGGAGGATCCATTCCCTGTTATTTTTCCCCAGCTCCCGTCATGTTCCCTGATCCTGTCTGGCTAATAGACCTATCTTCTAGAAGCTTGTCCAAACCTCTTTTAAACTCAGCTATAGTATGGACCCTTATCACAGTCTCTGGCAGTAGATTCCACAACCCAATTATATGCTGAGTAAAAAATATTTTCTTTTATTTGTTTTAAACTTGTCATCCATGAGTTTCATGGCATGTTGCCTAGTTCTAGTACTAGCTGAGAGGGTAAATAACTGCTCCTTGTTTATTTGTTCCACACCACTCATGATTTTATAGACTTCTATCATATCTCCTCTCAGTCATCTCTTCTCCAAACGGAAGAGCCCCAGCCTACCAAGCCTCTCCTCATACGGGAGCCATTCCATGCCCTTGAACATTTTTGTTGCCCTTCTCTGTACCTTTTCTAGTTCAGCTATGTCTTTTTTGAGATGGGGCGACCAGAACTGCACACAATATTTGAGGTGTGGTCACACCATTGATTTGTATAGAGGCATTATGACCTCCTCAGTTTTATTCTCTATCCCCTTCTGAATAATTCCTAACATTCGGTTTGCTTTTTTGACTGCTGCTGTGCACTGCACTGTAGATTTCATTGTATTGTCCACAACCACCCCCAGATCCTTTTCCTGAGTGGTAACTCCTAGCTTAGTACCCAGCATTGTGTACGCATAGTTTGGATTGTTTTTCCCTACGTGCATCACTTTGCACTGGTCCACATTAAATCTCATTTGCTATTTAGATGCCCAGGCATCCAGTGTTGTAACATCCTGTTGTAGTTCCTCACAGTTTGCTTGTGTTTTAACTACCTTGAATAACTTGGAGTCATCTGCAAATCTGATCACTTAACTCTTAACACCCTTTTCTAAATCATTAATGAATACATTAAACAGCACCGGTCCCAATACAGATTCCTGAGGCACACCACTTTTTACATCTCTCCATTGTGAAAACTGACCATTTAGTCCTACCCTTTGCTTTCTATCTTTTAACCAGTTTCTGATCCACAGTAAGACATTACCTCCAATCCCATGACTTTTTAATTTTCTCAAGAGCCTCTCATGAGGGACCTTATCAAATGCTTTCTGGAAATCCAGGCACACTATATCTACTGGGTCTCCCTTGTCCACATGCTTATTTGCACCCTCAAAGAATTCCAACAGGTTAGTAAGACATGACTTAACTTTACTAAATCCGTGTTGACTCTTACCCATTAAGCCATGTTTGTCAACAGGTCCTGTAATTCTGTCCTTAATGATGGTTTCCACCATTTTGCCCAGCACAGACGTCAAGCTTACTGGTCTGTAGTTTCCAGGATCATCTTTGGATCCCTTTTTAAATATCGGGGTTACATTTGCCACCCTCCAGTCCTCGGGTACAGTGGTAGATTTTAGTGCCAGGTTACAAATTACTAACAGGAGGTCTGCGATTTCATATTTGAGTTCCTTCAGAACCCTGGGGTGAATGCCATCTGGCCCTGGTGACTTGTTAGTATTCAGGTTGTCAATTTGCCCTAGAACATCCTCCAACGTCACATTGATTTCTAACAGCTCTTCCAATTCCTCATCCACAAAGCAAGGATCTGGAGTGGGTACCTCCCCCAAATCCTCCGCAGTGAAGAACAACGCAAAGAACTCATTTAGCTTCTCTGCAATAACCTTATCCTCCCTGAGTGCCCCTTTTACTCCCTTGTCATCTAATGGCTCAACCGAATACCTAGTAGGTTTCTTGCTTCTGATGTATTTGAAAATGTTTTTGTTGCTTGTTTTTGCCTCTTTAGCAAGCCTCCCTTCAAAATCTCTCTTGGCCTGCCTTATTAACATTTTATATTTACGTTGCCAGTGTTTATGGACTTCCATATTATTTTCATTGGGACTACCCTTCCATTTTCTTAAAGGATGCCTTTTTGGCTCTAATAGCCTCCTTCACCTCCCCATTTAACCACAGTGGAAGACGTTTGGTCTTCCTGCGTCCTTTTTTAACTTGCGGGATGCATTTAATCTGGGCTTCCAGAAGGGTGCTTTTAAACGGCCTCCACGCCTCTTGCAAACTTGTAGCCCTTGCAACTGGGCTTTTTAGTTTCTTTTTAACTAGTTTCCTCATTTTTTCATAGTCTCTCTTTTTAAAATTAAATGCTACTGCTGAACTTTTATCTTTCTCCCTACAGAAATTATGTCAAATGTGATCTTATTGTGATCGCTATTGCCTAGTGGCTCCGACACACTTACTCCTTGCACCAGATCCTGCACGTCACTCAGGATTAGTTCAGATTACTATTTTTTTTTTTCCTGTTGGTGAGAATGTGCAAGCTTTGTCTGTTGTCAGATAGGAAGGCTCCCATTCTACGCTAAGGAAAAGGGCATACATGCACATTACTGCCACTAATGTGAATCAACTTTGGGCCAGATTTTGTCAATCTACTCTTACTGAGAGAATCCTGGGTCCTTTGATGTTAATGGCATTTTTGTTATTATAGTCAGTGGGGGCAGGATTTAAACCTTAGTAGTAACTTAAAGATCATCTGTGTTAATGGAAAGTCTCCAAATTACTTCAATAAGATTTGGTTCCAGCTCTTTTTTCACAAGTAGGCATTTTGTAAACATACCTGGAAAGACTCATTTTGTCAATTTAGAAATCTTTTCAAACAAAGTTTGAAACTTGTAGTGTTTCAGTTCCATTTTGCTCTGTCCAAAGTGCTGTTTTTTATTTCTTTCTTTTATTCCCTAGGTAGAGGAAAACAAGATTATTTCAAACACCACTTTGCAGTATTTGTAAAGTACATGGTTTGATTTACTTAGAGAATATACTATAATGAAATTTCCCTTGCAAAAACATAATTATGAATTGAAGGAGAAAATGTTTTTGAAAGCTACAAAACGATTTACAAAGTCCCATTTAACCCCGCCCCCCAAAAAGACTAGTATCTAAATTTTTCAAATAAAGTTGTTCTACTTCTTCCATCCCTATTTAGTAAATCCAATTGGAGAAGAGAGCATCTACGGTCTGTGAAGTGTTCTGCTTAGTTTGTGTTGCTCCTCAGACATGGCCTGTGATGCAAATAGCATATAAGCAGTTAGTGGGCAAAAGAAACGATCAGAAACAATTTTGTTAGAGTAAAATTCCTGCAGTAAAATAAACATGATAGCACAATCCACGCAGGTAACAAGTGGGTTGCAGATGTTAGAATAAATGTACAGATAATAGATTTCTGTTTTGATCTTAGTCAAATCCCAGGAACAGGCAAGAGTGTTGATGTAGTACCCCAAGAACAGAGTAAGAAGCAGACTGTGACTAGGGATGTGCGGATGTAGTTCGGAGTTCAGCCCGAACTCCGAAATGTGGCGGGAGGAACGTGACCCACTGCCAGTTGGTGACCCACTGCCTGACCCAGGCAGGCACAGAGAGGGGGAGAGTCAGCTGAGGAGCAGATTTCCAGGCACCAGGGGTGGAGAGGCTTGGAGTAGCAGCCAGCCTGCCCAATCACCATCCCTTTTCTCCTCAGACCACTGGCTTCACAGTCTGCGATTGGCCACAGGCTAGGCTGCATATTGCGGTGAGGCAGGCGCAGCAAATAACAAAACTCATTGGCCTCTCCTCTTCCCAACACCTTCTGAGCTAGTCACTGTTCCTAACAGCAGACATTTTTCAGAAGGCTCCCTCTCCCAGCAGTTCCCAGCTCCCCAATCCATTGCCATCCTCCTCCTATTTCACCCATCCAACCCATTTACCTCCATATTATAATTTATTTAGATTATATTAGATAGATTTAGGTGTTATTTTTTTGTTTTTACCCCTCCCTGTGTTCAATCTTCCTTCCTCCCTCCCCCGTCCATTGAATCCTTTCCCTCTCCCTCTTATTCCATCCCTGATTCCCTTCCCTGGTTTTAAGTTTTGGATTTATTTAGAGCAGGATTATTATTAGATTGATTTTCATTTCAGTTTTGTAACCCTCCCTGTGTTCTTTGTGTTTCCCTCTGTCTAATATTGTATAGTTAGCTAGATATTAGATAGATAGTTACTAGGTAGATATACATAGTAGTTAGCTTAGCTATAGAGATAGACAGAGATACAGTGTGTTTGTAGGAGAAGGTCTTTGTACTTATTAGGATATTCCACTTAGTTCCCTAGGTTTTAGAATAGTTAATAGCAGATAGATTTAGCATAAAGATAGATATAATATTAGATTAAAAATTTGAGTAAAAAAATAAAATAATAAAATCTTTGTGTGTGTTTGAGTTGGAAGACATGGAGAAGGGAAGTAGGAGAGGCCGGTCTGCTGCCCATAAGACAGGCAATGGAGCACGTGGGAGAGGTGGTAGGGATCATGCACGTGGAGCGGCAGCAGCAGCAGCCCGAGCACATCACCACGCCCCAAACTCCGCAGGCTTCAGCGGCTCCGCATCACCTCCTGGCAGTGCCCTCCATTGCCACGCAGGGCACTGGAAGGCCTGCAGTACACGAGGCTGTGGCTGTCTCTGCTGCGGCTGCAGGAGCAGGTGCTTCTGCTTCCAATGTTCCTCCAGGGTCATGAATGTCCGCCATTGGGGAGGTAATCCCCAGCAATCCAGAGCTGGTGGATCCCACCCTGGCTGCTAGAGGCAGGGCCCGATCCCCGGGTAATGGCAGTAGGGAGAGGAGGAGGAGCAGCAGCAGCTATAGAGGGGGGCACAGGAAGAGTGCCAGCAGCATGGTGGGCACAGGCAGTCTAGCCTCCGGGTCCCAGTACTGCCCTTCATGGGACATCACTGTGATCGCAGACAGTGAGTCAGAGGCATACACTAGTGCTGCAGAGGAGATCTCTGGAGCTGAGGTGATGGCTGACCTCCTCCCAGAGCTGTGTCACCAGTGCCACCAGGTTCTGCCCCTCCCAGCAGCGCTGGCAGCAGTACGTCACCCGGGGCGGGCCAGAAGGCAGGAGGGGAAAAATAGGGATGGGCGAACAGATAGCGGTTCGGGTTTGGTTCGGCTGCGTTCGGTTCGGCAGTTCGGTTCATTCGCCAGGTTCGGCCATTTGGTTCGGTTCGGTATGTTCGTGTTCGGCCATTCGGGAAATGTTTCGTTATGGGTGTTTTTGTTGTTTTTTATATGTTTTTTGGGGGGTTTATTTGGTTTTAGTAAACTTTTATATGTTTTTTTTTTTTAATATGGGGTTTTTTATTTAATTTTTTAATCTAATATTATATATATATCTACACTAAATCTCACTGCTATTAACTATTCTAAATGCTATGAACTAAATGGATTATCTAATAAGTACACAGGCCTACTCCTACAAACACTAAAACTAAATCACTAACGCTATCTCTATCACTAAG